>JACWST010000379.1:0-23636 GCA_014850475.1 Cryphonectria naterciae | reverse complement strand
AAAAAAAAAAAAAAAAAAAAAAAAAAAAAAAAAAAAAAAAAAAAAAAAAAAAAAAAAAAAAAAAAAGGCCAGCCAACACCACACCAAGGGAAAACCAAGCAAGGGCCAACCCAAGGTACAACTCACTCTCACACACGGCCAGCCTATGACTGTGCGTGTGAACCTGAACCTTACCTTTACCCCGGAACGTTCGTTCGGTTCGGTATTCTTCGGGTAAGAGGAAGGTCTTGGTCTCCCTTTTCCCCTCAGGCCCCAGCGAGACCTTAGCCGTGGGTTGGTTAGAAACAGGGAGGGGGTGGCACTGGTAAGGCGATGACGCGCTTGTGAAAAAGGACCCCTGGGGGGGTTCCCTAATAATAATAAAAAGGACAAAAAGAGGAAAAACCGCCCAGCCTGCCCGTGATTGTTACTGTGATGGTCGTAGTTTCTTTAGCATGTCTCTTGTTCTTTTTGGGCAGTGATGTCTGTGCCGTCTTGACTGACAGGGGGAGGGGGCGTGGTTCTTTGGAGAGGCCCCTGCATTTCACATGTGAGGGAAGGAACAAAGCCTAGGAAGGGAACTTACAGTGCATGCAGTCAGTGGGTTAGAGCCTGGTGAGGTCATAACCGGACGAGGGGAATATTTTTCCAATCAGAAACCCTGCAATATATAGCTTTTCTCTCTTTTGAATCCCCCTCTTCTTCTGTTAAGGACTACTCCAATACTTAAGTAGGTACTACAGTACGGGAAGAAAGAAAGAAAAATAATAATAATTACATCCCAATTGTATACGTTGACCACCAAAAAAGAAAACTTTGTCAAAAAAAAAACCCCCGCATTGCTTACTGAACCTCATCGCAGAGAGGCCCACATCTCTCTCTCCCCCAGATTTTGGATGCCGATATCGTATCTCGGCAAGGAGGAAGCAGTATCAGCTGTCAAAGAAAGTATCCAGTAATTGACTTAACAGTCGTAATACATAATGTGCGGAAGGGGCCACGCATGGGGTGGATCCACTCGACCTCCGATCTACCGAGTTGCCCTCTCTCGCCCTTTCCCTCCCTCTCTCCACCTTTCCAGTGGCAGCTGAGCCGAGGTCGATAGCATTTGCCGGTATTCTCCGACCGGCGGCTTCCTCCACTGAACCGTGCTAAAGTTGCGGTCACACCCGACTCTCCTCCGTTCGGAATAGCAAGCAATTATCGGCGTCGTCGTGTGTCTGTCTGTTGTCGTCTTTTGTCTGACTAATGATAATATTTCTATTTTATCCACATACCAGTTTGTGTCTATCACTGGCCCAAGCTAAGTAATTTGTTTGTTCTCTCAGGTAGGCTAGTTGAAGGGTATGCAACTCTTTGAACAAGGCATAGTTCTTTCAACACAGCTTTAGTGAGTGAGAGTGTCTGGGTCTGCTCTCCCCCCTTCCCTTCTCCTGCTCCTCCTCCCTCTGTAAATTATGAACACAGGAACAGAAAGAAAAAGAAAAAAAAACATAAAAGCCAGCCAGCCGTCTTGCCCAGAAACTCAAGTGTCCAGACCTGGACAGCGCTTGCTATGAGATAGCCCTGAGCCATACGCTGCTGTCGTGAAGAGAGCCAAGACCAAGCTTATTCTTTGCCTCGGTGTGTCTGTGCCATTCATTAGCCGCCACCACCAAAGCCTATGATGGTGAACCCATCCATCCATCCATCCCGCTCGCTCATTTTTCTTCTTTTTTTTTAAAAAAAAAGAAAGAAAGAAAGATTCATGCCATGTCTGCCACAAAGACATCATCCAACTCCCAACCATCCTCCTCTAGACCAATATTTCTTTTCCTCGACAATAATTAGCTAGTAATTGAGGCTGATACTCAAAAACTGTGCTTGGGGTCCCGCACCTAGTAAATTTTTTTTTGTGGTTTTTCTTCAGTTGTTGCGCCGGGGGTATAAAAGAGAAAAAAAAAAAAGGGTGGGGGGGCGGCGTGGAGAAACAGGCGAATGTGAAATCAGCCACCTTTTTTCTCTTGCAAGATCCCTTCGAAATGGTCTCTGCATCCACGAAGGTGATGGCCTCTACACACACCCATACAACTGAGTTGGTAAAAGGCACGCCGATCTGTCACCAGCTTGCAGCAAGAGGCCGCATCAATCCGCACAGTACACCCGATTCTCCTTCCGACTGCGAGGAACTCGAATGGTCACTCTCAGTTTCCTACCCAGATGAGGACCACAATATCTCCGGCTAGGAGTTGAGCGTCTTGATCATCATCTTGGCCTTGCGGCCATCCTGGACCAGAATGTTGCGGCTCGAGAAGACGCTGTTCATCGTGTCCACAACCTTGTGGAAGCTGCTGGCCGCTCCCTTCTCCTGCGTGAAGCGGATGATGCTGAGGTGATTGCGCTTGCCATGCTCAATCACCGTGATGATCTCGACCGCGAAGTGAACTTCCTTGATGTGGAGGAAATTCTTCTTGCCCACCCGCGCAAACACAACATTGCGGTCCTTGTCCACCTCGACATCCCGCATCCCCCACTTGCGCCACTCCCGCAGCAGGATCGTAACCTCCTGCCGGGCTCGGCGGCACGAGATCTGCAGGCAGAGGTACCGCATCGCTGGTTTCACCCGGAACAGCCGCGCCAGCCAGTTCTGCTGCGGCTCGATCTTGCGTGCGCTGGCGCTGGGGTTGTCTGCGCCGTTATGCGTCGCCGTGCCGGCACGAGCCAGCACGCGCTCCGGATCGGGACTGGAAGAGTCCCTCTCGCGTTCCGCACCTGTGACTTTTTTTTTTTAAAAAAAAAAAAATAAGCTGTCAGCGCATCCAGAGGTTCGTAGAAAGGGCGTGCGCGCGTACACACACACACACAGAGGACCGTGACATCAAACCCCCGTTGCTTACCTGCGATGGACATACGATGGACACTCTTAGAACTGTTCTTCCAAAACATGAGGCTCTTCTTCTTGGACGGCTGCACAGCCACGGCGGGCGGCACCGCATCGGTAGACGTCGAACAGAATCTCTGTGGGGGCCCAGACGCAGGCATCTCCTGGTTCTTATCCTCAGTCATCGTGGAGGTGTCAGCCTTCTCCGTCACATCGTTCTTGGAGCTCGTCTTCGAGGCGCGGCGGAACCAGGATGAGAGCGTCTTCTTTCGACCTAGAGACGAGCCGTTGCTGCTGGATTTACCACACTTGGCAGGCTCCTCAGGGAGATCCTTGAGCTGGTGGTTGAGAAAGCTATGTTTCTTCCTTGGCATCTGCTCGTCCCGAGGCACCTGCTGGCGAAGGCCTGCAGCAGGGTTAGTACCGTCGCGTGAAACTTTCTTGCGCACGTTTAGAGGCGCCGGGACAAGCGACGATGGTGTTGCCTTCCTCGCAGTGGGCGACTCCACAAGGCGAATCGTCTGCTCGGCCCTAGCCAGGAAGTCGAGGTTCTTGTTGTCATTCGGCGTGGGCAAAGCCCCTGCCATGCTTGGCGTGGGTGCCGATACAATTCGAGGCTGGCCATTGGTGACG
Source organism: Cryphonectria naterciae (assembly GCA_014850475.1). Taxonomy (NCBI): domain Eukaryota; kingdom Fungi; phylum Ascomycota; class Sordariomycetes; order Diaporthales; family Cryphonectriaceae; genus Cryphonectria; species Cryphonectria naterciae. Next base: position 20,164 of record JACWST010000379.1, on the reverse strand, counting down.
TCTGAGGAATTCTCGAAGATGGATGGCAGGGGTGCCGCGTCACGGACCTGATGCTGCGCGTAGAGAGGAGCCGACGCCGTTCGTCGCTGGGTTGTAGATGGGAGCCTCAGAGGAGCCACGCTGAAGACGATGTCGGGATCGTATGGGGAGGGTGCGTCGGCTTTTGTCGATTTCAGTCGCGGCGGGCTCGGGGTCAACTCGTTCGGGGGCGTCGGAGGCAGCGGTCGCGAATCCCATGGTCTGGCGGGGTTGTAGGCCGGCTCAGGAGTTCTCTGGATCGAAGGAGGACCGAAATCAATGCTGAACGGAGTCAGGCTCGATCGGATGTTCCTGTCTCCTACCTCAGAGGGCGAGTCGATCAGCGAGCTCCCAAAGGCATCGTCGCAGTCTTTGGCAATGCCGTGGCTGAAACGGATCATCTCCTCGTCGACCACAGGCTCTATAGGGTGAAGATTGTTCATGGAGCCTGGAGGGTTCGCATCCTCCTCTAGCTTGATCTTCTTGTTGTGAGGGCTCTGCGGCGAGGTATTATCCCTATCGTAGGTGGTCTGGTCCCCGGCGATGCTAGCAGAGGCAATCATCCTCGCGTCGACGCCCCGACTCCTCTGAGATCCTTGAGCAGCAGCAGCAGCAGCAGCAGCAGCAGCAGCAGCCGCCGCCGCCTTTCGAACGCTGGAAAAATCCACACCGCGCTTGTTTCGCTGCTTGATGAGCACACTGGAGGTGCCATGGCGGCTGCTGCGGATAGAACTCATGGAGCTGCGCTGCGACTGGGCATAGCTCACGGTGCGGGCACGAAGCGACGAGTTCATCCTTCTCGACACGCGCGAAGATGCTCCCGTTCCCACCCTGGAAGGCACAGACCCCGACGCGACACTCCTTGTGGCACCTGGCTCCAGCTTGCCGCGGTGAATGGTAATCTTCGCGTGGCTCGCCTGCACGGGCGCCAGGTCGCGTGAAGCATGATAAGGATCATAGCTGCGCACTGTACCTCCGGCCTCTGTATCGGCAATGGTCGAGATGACGGTGAATCGGGATGGCGTGCGTCCGTGCTTGTGGAACTCGCGAGTCGAGACCCTCGTAGCCCATGCCTGGGGCCGCAAAAGGTGGTGGTAGTCGCTAGAAGAGTGTGTCAACTCGGGGTCGTAGTTCTCCAGCAAACGTTCGCGGCGAGCCAAGAGGAGATGGTAGAACATCTTCTGTTCGTTGGGGCCCCTGCTGGTGAGCTTAGCCTTGATGTCCTTGATATCGGACGAGTGCCACATGGCACGCAGCTGGCGCAGGATCTGGGGATCTATGTCGCGAGGGTTGATCAAGGTATCTGTCGATCTCGCCTTCATATCGACTGGCTGCTTCTTGTGCTTCTCAAAGCCTGGCTTGCCATCGTACTTCTTGATCAAGGGGTGCTCCCACATCTCGGCGATCGAGATGCGCTTGTCCGGGTCGGTGACCAAGATGCGTCGGATCATGTCCTTGGCGTCACGGCTGAACTCATCCGGCATCGTATAGATGGCCCTCTTCGACAGCGACAGTATCGTTGGAAGGTGTGGGTCGTCAAACGGAAGTCGCTGAGCCAGCATGGCGTACAGGATCACCCCCATGCTCCAGACGTCGGCCTTGTCGCCGCGGTAGGTCCTGGACTTGAGGAGCTCGGGCGCGGCATAGTGAGGACTACCGCAGGCGGTGCGCAGGTTCTGGTCATTCTGGTGAAGCGCGGCCATGCCAAAGTCGATGATCTTGACCTCACCATCATCGGATAGGAGGATATTCTCGGGCTTCAGGTCGCGATGACAGATGTTGAAAGAGTGGCAGTACTCCATGGCACACATCATCTGCCGGAAGACATAGACGGTGTCGTGCTCGCTCAGAGGTCCATACCGGTTGATCCAGGAGAACATGTCGCTCGACTCGCAGTACTCGAGGATGAGGTAACTGTCGGAACAAGTGGTTTAGTATGCGCCAAACACTCAAGACAGAGGGTGAAAAGGAGTGAGGGAGGGGGCGGGGTTACATCTCGTTGCGATTCTCCCAGACATCCAGGATCTGGATGATATTGGGGTGCTCAATGAGCTTCATTATCGCGATCTCCCGCTCGACCGTCACAGGTAGGCGGCGGACGCCATCCTCCTCAGCTGGGGCGTGCTTCTCCAGCCGGTCCAGCTGGGCGATGCTGCCCGCCTGGGATAGGTAAGCCGTCTTCTTGGAGATGATCTTGACGGCTACAGACTGGTGGGTAACACGGTGGCGAGCCAGGCGCACGCGTGCCGACGAGCCCTTGCCCAGGGTCTTGCCCAGCTGCCATGGTCCAATGTACGACTTCAGCTTGCTGTCGGTCGAGTTCACAGTCGAGTCGGACACGGCCGAGACCTGAGAGTTGCGGTTCGAGGCATTGTGGTCTTGAGACACCTGGGAGAGGACGGACGAGACACGGGGGTCGACGGGTGCTCGAGACGGATTCTTTGCCGATTGCTTCGGCTTTCGAGGGCCCTTCACACCCTCAGCAGGGACGGGAAAGTTTTCCTTGGATTCAGTCTCGTAAACGCTGTTGAGGTGTTGAGGTGGGCGACCTCCAGAGGGCACGCTGTTGGCATACTTTGGTTTCTCGCCCAGGGGAACACGAGAGGAAGAGCCCTGGACAGGGTGATAATTGTCCACATCCATGGTGAAGCTTCTTTCAAGAAGGGCGTGACGGTGTTTCTGGCAATCCTCAACACATGGCACGTGTTTTGCGTGAAGTAAACAAAGTTGAAGAAGAAGGGCCAGAGCCGGAGGGTTAGGAATGGGCTGGCTGATGCACCAGCCTTGGATGGATCAATGTGGAGCAGTCAACTTGAAAAGAAGACAATGTCAGGAAGCGAAGACCTAGAGGAGCAATAAGGAGTGGAGGTCAGAGTTGGACAGTATGGAGTGAGTCTCCGTCACGTAAAAAGGTACTGCACAGCAGACTATGGTCAGAAAAAGTCGTGGTGGTGTGGTGTTGGGTGTGAAGGCGTGAAGGTGGTGTGGAGTGGGGTGGGGGACTGGAATGTTGTTGTGTCTGAGGTTCGACGCGGTTGAGGTGCTGTACTTACTGAGGCAACGTAGGACCTCTGGATACCAAGGAAATTCGCAAACCTGAAGCAATTTGCCAATAACCAGATTGACGACAAGAAAGGATGATGGTTGTTCTCTCTCAACCTGAGGTCAGGGCATGTCTTGAGGTGGGAAAGTTGCAGTGTCAAAAATAGGGAAGAAGATTCAAAGTGTCGGCTGGAGGACGATTGAGCATGGTAGAAAGAAAGTAAGGACGGACAGAGTCGTTAAAGGGATCGAGGTCTGCTTTTCAGGGTTGCTGGGTAAAAAAAACCCCCCCCCAGCTGCAATTATGGCAACCTAACCCTCACAAAGCTCCTTCCCAGCTCCTTGTAAGGGAATATCGACATCAGAATTCACGATGTCGTATACCCAGGGGTTCCAACTGGCAGGCTGGAGGGGTTGAAGAGCTGCTGCAGGACCTTGATCATGTCATAAAATAAGTCCCAGTGAAAGCCTCTCCACATGCGTCCAATCCTTGCCAGTCAACCTCCTTCCCTCCCTTCCCAAACATTTCCACAACACTCTGCCCAGCAAGGCTCCAGGCTTCCTGCCAAGTCGACATGTTACCTCAGGATGGAAGAAGGCTTCTTCTGTAGGTCGCAGCTGCACAAAGGTGTCTGCAGGTCTGTATACCATGTCCCCATGAGCCTGGTCCAGCAGAGAGCATAGCAGAGCCCAACCTCTCAAAGTGCAGGCAGGCTCAGTGACACGAAGAGAATGGCATACGTATGTACCCACAGGCATTCTTGTCCTTTGACAAGAACATGAAGATGCTAGAGACATGAAGTCTTTCCCTGCATCAAAGCCTTCTAAGTCAACGAGGTAGCACTACTGGTGTGGAGGTTTCAGTATCATGGCATGTTCCATGTCATGCCTCACAGCCCTTGAAAGCAAGTAGTCACCATTGAATAAAGATTGTAAAAAAGTGTGCACCATGTCTCGAGATGATGAAGGAGTCCCCCTCTTATGGAAGTTTCAAGATTTTGTTTTTACGTCGTGGCAGGGTGCAGTAATTTGATTTTTCAAGAGAAGAGAAGAATGGACAAGCGATATCACCATGTTGATCCCTTCCTTCAGGACAGTGTAGTCAACTTAACCCCAGTTGGCTGAGTCAGCAGTTTTTGGGGCCAACCTACAGGGGGTTTCCCGCACTTACCCACTGCCCCTCCGCTGGTTCAGGCGGTACAATAGAGTAATTACTACTGTACTCCCCTGTCAAAGCGACGCGTCGACCGCGTCCTTGTGCTCTTCTCTCGCGCGCGCAACGTTCTTTCTCGGGCAGCCTTTTCGACCATACGCCCCCCCCCCCTACTAATTCCCTTATACGGCGCACTCGACCTGTCCAGACACATTCCTTCGATTCTGCTGGAAGAAAAGAACGAATTCCCACCCATGCGCAACATGTCCGGCACAGAGGCCAGGCGGCGGCGGAGGTCGCGTGTCGAAAGCGAAGACGAGGCGGACGTCGCTAGGTACGGCGATCGCGATTCTTCGTCTCCGGCGGTGTCAGACGGGTCCAAGAGAATGCGGCTGAGAGGAGGCAGGGGCGCGCCGGCTCATCTCGAGACAGAAGACGACGAAGAGTTGGAAGATGAAGATACGGGCGACGAATTTCGCTCCTTTGCCGAGGCCGGTACTTCCTCAGGTCGCACAAACGGAGATATCACCGCCCACGGCTCGTCTGCGCCCAATTTTGACCCCGGCGCCATTGTCCGCGTCATGGTCGAGAACTTTGTCACATACGAGAAAGCAGAATTCCTCCCCGGGCCGAATCTGAACATGGTCATCGGTCCTAATGGTACAGGGAAGAGCTCGCTCGTCTGTGCCATATGTCTAGGGCTGGCCTTCCCCGCCAGCACTCTCGGGCGCTCGACGAGCTTTGGAGATTTCGTCAAGCACGGCAAGGAACACGCGATCGTGGAGGTCGAGCTGCAGAGGCGACCCCAGGATCGCAAGAACTACGTCTTCAGGCTGCAGATCAACCGCGAGGATAACACCAGACAATTTTGGCTGAACGGCAAGCCATGCAAGCTGACAGACGTGAAAGTGCGGATGAAGAAATTACGCATACAGATCGACAACCTCTGCCAATTTCTACCGCAGGATCGGGTCGCTGAGTTCGCTGGTTTGAACCCCGTCGACCTCCTCACCAGGACCCTGCAGGCAGCCGCCCCGGAAGAGGTCATCAAGCAGCAAGAAGAGCTCCGAACTCTATTTGGTCGCCAGAAGGAGTACCAGCACAGCCTCGACACGCAGTTAGAAAGTCTCCGCAGCATGAATACTCGGCAAGAGGGGCTCCAGGGGGATGTCGACCGTCTGAGGGAACGCGAACAGATTCAACGGGCCATCAAAAATCTGAAAGATAGCCGTCTTATTGTCCAGTACAACGAGAAAAAGGCCCTGTTCGAACAAATCAAGGAGCAGCGGAAGCGAGCCCACCAACAACAACGCAGACTCGAGGAAATGTCCGCCCCATCTCTTGAGGCCGTGAACCTCAAGCAAGAATACAGAGCCAAGGTCGAGGTTGCCCTCAGAGCCCGAAGGCGTCGAGCTATGCAAGCCGAAGAGGCTGCCGAAAAGGCCCTGGAGGCTGTTCAGCAGGTCGAAGAGAGCACCAAACTTCTCGAAGCCGAGAAGGCGGCCGACGCAGGGTCGATGGTCACCCATCGGCAAGCAGTATCGGCCCAACGCACCAAGATCACGAAACTCGAGGGCCAATACAAGAACGGCAGAGACATCGAGGCTAAATTCAACCCTGCCGAATGGAATCACAAGATTGTAGGTTGTGTTCCTGTCTGAAGATACTCGGGCTCTCAGAAACATACATGCTAAAACCATGCGCAGAGAGAATGTACGAACCGTATCAACAACGAGTTCTGGGAGAGGCTCCAAGAGCTTGACACTACCAGGAATGACATCCTCGACCGGGGCAAGACAAAGAGAGCACAAGTGAAGGCAATCCAGGATGAAATCCAGAGCCTGAACTCGCAAGAGGGACAGCGCTTGGTTCACCTCCGGCGTATCGATCGCGAAGTCGCCAGTGCTTACCAATGGCTTCAGGCGAATCAATCTGAGTTTGAGAAGGAAGTGTTTGGGCCCCCGATGCTGTCCTGTTCGGTGAAAGACAGGCGGTACTCCAATCACATACAGATGTGCCTACAGAGGGATGACTTCCTCTGTTTCGTTGCGCAGACGAGAGCCGACCACGGGAAATTGACCGAGCAATTTTTCAAGAAGATGAACCTGGCGGTTCCTGTGCGCACCATCATGGCCGACTTGGCAGTCTTCCAGCCTCCCGTCCCACGCGAAGGCCTGCAAAACCTGGGCTTGGACGGCTACGCTATAGATTATCTGGAGGGACCAGAACCGGTGCTTGCCATGCTGTGCTCCGAGAAGAAGCTCCACCTTACCGGGATCGCTTTAAAGGAAATCAGTGAACAGCAGTACCAGAGGATTAACGACGGCGAGGTGATCAACTCCTTTGCGACTGGCAACACCTACCATCGGACCACGCGACGCAGAGAATACGGCCCAGGCGCTACATCTACGATGACCACCACGATCCGCCCAGGAAGGTTCTGGGGAGACGAGCCTCTAGACGTAGCGGCAAGGACCAAACTCGAGCAAGACCTCGAGGTTTGTGGGAGAGAACTCGAGGAATTGAAGAAGCATTTTAATGAGGTAAAAACCCAACAGTCCGACCTAGAGAGCGAGTCCAAAGATGAGCAGAAGAGACTGGTGAGTGCAACCCCCCCCCCCCCCAACCCCCAAATTTCTTTTCTTTTACCACCGTATTCTATAGAAGACTCAAACCCTGTGTGTTTGTGTATGTGTGTGGTACAGAAACAACTAGAAGACGAAAAAAGAGAGATCCAGCGGACGTTCAATATGTGGAAAGCCCTCCCTGACAAAATCGGTATGGCAAAGCAGCATATTACCACTATTCAACAAGCACTACTAACTAGAATCTAGAAATTGAAAAGAAGAACCTAGAGGGTTTGCGTCAGCAACTGGAACAAGCCAAAGAAAGGGTGCTATCCTACGATGGCAAGTTCAAGAAGATGGCTTACAAGAAAGCCAAGGTCGTTCTTCAGCACCAGAAACAGCTCAAGACCCTTCGTGAGGCGAGCCTGGCCGTCTTGGAGGCCCAGACCCGCCACATCGAAGCCACCTCGGACTTGGAAGCCTTGAAGGAGCGGAACAAGGGCATTGTGCAACAGCTCGAGGAAGAGAGGAAGAAGCTGGAAGAGCTTGTTCGCCGGGTGGACGAAGTCAAGGCCGAGGCCCGCAATGCGCAAATCGCAATCAGAGAGCTTCTGACTATCCCTGGTACTGATGGGGAGGTGGACATTGAGCGGAGAGATTACCTCGTCCAGTTCTCCGAGGGAAAGACCCTCGAGGGCATCGTTGAGGACATTCAAGTTGAAAACTCCAAACTCGAACTCATCCATGATGCCGATCCTGGTCTCCTGCGCGACTTTGAAAAACGTGCAAAAGATATCAAGAGACTACAGGTCGAGATTGAGAAGAGGCAGACGGCTCTGGACAAGCTCAAAGAGGAAATCCAGGAGAAGCGACAAATCTGGGAGCCTTCGCTTGACGAGATCGTCAGGAGGATCAATGACGCCTTCTCCTACAACTTCGAGCAGATCAACTGCGCCGGAGAGGTTGGTGTTCACAAGGACGAGGACTTTGACAAATGGGCAATCGAGATCAAGGTCAAATTCAGGTTCGTCAATATTTTTTGTCCCTCTTAATTACGATGGTCTGTCTGTCTTTGGGGTTGTCAGTAGCAGCCGACTAAACATCTTGGGTGTTACAGAGAGAACGAGACCCTCCAGAAGCTCGACCAACACCGTCAATCCGGTGGCGAGCGGGCAGTCTCGACTATCTTCTACCTCATGTCCCTGCAGGCGATGGCGCAGGCGCCCTTCCGCGTGGTCGATGAGATCAACCAGGGGATGGACCCGCGGAACGAGCGCCTGGTGCACGAGCGGATGGTAGAGATCGCCTGCAAGGAGCACACGTCGCAGTACTTTTTGATCACGCCCAAGCTACTACCAGGGCTAAGGTACGACGAGCGCATGAAGGTCATGTGTATCGCCAGCGGCGAGCACATGCCGGCCGAGGGCGGCAAGATGGACTTTGCAAAGTGTGCCAGCATCAAGAAGAGGTTGCTAGCCGCTGCCAGGGGCTAGAGGGATGATGAGGCCGGGGCGAATGCCAGATACACACGATTTGTGCAGACGGGCCTGGCGCGGCGGATTTGTTAGTGTCATGGCGTTCGGATGATTCGTTTCATCTATTCAAGATGACGCGAGAAGAGGCGGCAATTTTAGTTTTGTTTTAAATGATACCCAAAGAGTGGGGAGAGATAGGGTGGGTGGGTGGATGATTGAGTGGCCCTGGCGAGAAGGGGAGGGGATCAGTCTTTGCTTTTGGGCTGCCCGAGTTTGCTCAGATGTCCTCCATTGCAAGATGATGCTCTGGAGTCATGTCGTCCCAATTTCAAATTTCAGCAATCTCTTTGGCCTCTTGCGTGCAAAAACCCAATCATCACATCACCCAGTGTGCTGCTGCCTGAGCCCGGACCTCATAGATTGATTGTCTGTGGCGGCCGCTACCTTGGACACCGACTTTTCTGAAAGATGCAGCACGGAATACTACCATCGTACAGTAGTTATCAGGTCATGCAATGGCATGGCATGTCCCGCCCCTCGGAGGAGTGGAACGGCCGACCAACAGGAGCGACGAGAACTATTTTCCAGCCCACGGTATGCACGGCTTTGTTGCATGTTGTTATGTATATACCATTGGCCACCAGGAAACCGTACTTGTAAGTAGTAAGATTTTCTTAGCTGCCGGTATATACATAGATAGTACTTCCGGAACACACGCGCCCATGTACCATGGACGGGAGGGGAGGGGGGCGAGGAGGAGCTTGGACACCAGAGTACATGCTACCTACGGTGCAGTACCTGCATCACTAGGCTGAGACATTCTCGATTTTTTTTATAAGCTTCTCTAGGCTTTTCTCTCTCGTACCATAGCGTCACGGGGGGTACTGTAAGGTCTTAGACATATTTACCTTGTTACTGTACGAGTGGCCAATGGGGGATACCCGGGGAAATTCGAAGAGATCGGTTTTGGAGATACAAGTCTAACTGCAGAGTACAGTCACATACGAATTTCTATTTTCAGCCCGACGCACCACCCACCGCCTATGTACACACTACTACTACAGTACGATAGATATAGTAGGGTGTCCCGGGGAAATTCGCCGCTGTGTGATCATGTTAGCGGTAATATAAGGCGGCACATACAATACACACACACATACACACACAGTTTTCCGAAAACGTATGATGCCGATCTCTTTCTCTCTTTTTCTTTCTTCATTGTTTCTTTTCTTCCTCTTCTTTCTCTGTATACTGCTCCGAAGATTTCCTTCCCCCCACACGGATGTGTCGAGGGCTTGGTTGGCCATAAACCCTTGCTTTGTTTTTTTTTGATTTTTGGCTTCGCTTGGTTTTTTCCGGATCGGAGAGGAGGACAGGTGTGGGTGGGCTGATGATGATCACTGCCCAAGTGGTTCGGCTGGCCGCGTGGTTTTGGTTCTTTTACAGTATCTTGTTCTGGCTGGGTTGGGGGAAAGAAATGGTTTTGCCACTGATGATCCGATTTATTCATAGAACGGGGAATTGCTGATCTCGCGTACGGTGATGTCGTTGGTGGTGATTATCACTGTTGCTGCCTCTGGGTTTTTTTTCGTGACGAGGGGGTTCGTCGCGCAGCTGAAGAGGTGGCGACGTCCCTTTTCCCCTGCCAACCAAAGATCTACCTCGTCTGCCTCTTCAGGCATCCAGGATGGACGATGTAGGCAATTGATGTAACACTTTCTCGACCTGAAGCCCTCCTGGAGCTGAGCTGCGTCTCATAGACCACCACCACCACCCCAAAAAAAAAAAAAGTACCCCGGCGGAGGCCGCCTCTTCCCAGTTCTTTTAAGCATCGCAATTTAGATGGGAGGTTGGGGAAATGAGAAAGGTGCCACAGCAAGGTGTCACAACGGTCGCCACACCGCATGACCAAGCACAAGGGCCCTAGTAGCGTGCAGAAGCAACACCCGCGTCTTGGGCTAAAAGAGGGAGACGCGGGAGAAGGGGGGGAAAGAATACGGCGGCACTCTCATTGGAAAGTCAAACACGCCAGACTCCCCCGGTCCCGGGTAAAATATGCGGCTCTAAATATTTCAGCTGAGGGCAGGGCTTGATAGTGGCGAGGCCTTGCAACCCGGTCCAATTCATTTATGGTGATCATTGGAACATGACACGACTTCTTGGACTGGCCCTCTCGAGGTTGTTTGCCTGAGACCGCCGCTTTTATTCGATTTCTCAGAAGCAAAGTCGAGGGGGTCCTGCACCTCCGGCTGAATGATGCTCAATCACACAGAGAACACAACCAGACACCGAGAGGCAAAATCAAGGGGCCACCAGTGTAGGGGTAATCTCTCTCTTTCACACACACACACACACACACACACACACACACACAAAAAGTATCCCTCTAGATCCGGACGGCCTAACATCCGAGCCATATCGATTACCCCCCGGTGACTCTGACAGCTCACACGGCAACTCGCAGGTTTCGAGTCCAAATGGGCAAGGGGCGGCCAGGGAAGCCACAGGCTTCAGCCCAGCGGGAACAACTCGAGAGCCCTCGACTCGGGAAGGCTGCCAACGAACGGGCTGTTCGGGTTCTATGCATGCGTCTGCAGCCATCCACCCCTTCCCCCCTTACAGGCGCGTGGCGCCTCTCACGGGTATTTACCGTGGTAGACCGTATCTTGGCGTCGCGAGACGCTCGACGGGGAGATGAGATTGCCAGTGATACAAGAACCCCTGGTGAGCGAGTGGATTGGCCCCTTGACCCGGAGTGTTCGCGCCGGCCCAGTTCGTTGCAGACGCGTGGATGGACCAAGATCGTGAGAATGGGGTTGTTCTTTTTTCTTCCTTTCTTCTTCTCCTTCTCTAGGAGACCCCCCCCCCCTCCCTAATTGCGCGTGGGACCTGACCAAACCATTTCTGGTAGGCTGGTAAATTGGTAGACTAGCTGCGCCTGTACGTCGTCGTGCTCGAAAGAGGGCTAAAATGACGGGGTTTTTCGAATTCCCGAGGCGGCTCGTTGCCCTCCGCGTCAGCAGCGGCGTGCGCCATGGTCTGACCGTTGAGAGTGGGCTGGCTGAACATTCTGGGACTCTGCTAGCGAGGTTCACTGGCGAGTCTTGCTGCATTCAGCTTAACAAGATGGTGTTGTCATGTATCAGGGACGTGACACAAGGCAGTATAGTTAGCAGCCCCGGCTGATGATGTTCTTTTATCAGCTCCTGTGGCAACGGTACTTACTGTATGGGCTAGAGGAAGAAGCCCTGCTACAGCCACCACCCACACAGAAAGTGGTGGCTGCCAGCCCCCCTGAGACCATACCGACCATGGGAGATGCATTGCTGATCGGGGCGTGGCACAACATATGTAGCCTGGGCGAGGTGATTCGTTGGTCTGTACCACCTGCAATTCCCGAGATGCAGGGAGAGAGGAGGATAGAGAGAGGCGGAGAAGGGAGGCTTCCTGGACCTGTGAGTCAGATATGCTAGTACCCTAAAACATATGCCACGGAGGGAGGGCCTGGGCGTGTAGTTGGCCCCAGACGATGTTGCTCACCAATGTCAATAACTGAGGGCCTCTCAGAAGAGAGAAAAATCCGGCCGAGTGGTCGTGGACCGGAGGAGGCAGGCCCCCCCCCCCATATCTTTCCTCCACCTCCGTATCCCGTCTCGGGAGAGCTTAGACTACCGCCGCCATGACAAGTATCGGACTTTTCTCCCGCAAACAAGGCCCACGGCAAGTGGGTGGTGGTGGGAAAGGTGAAAACCAGCCTAGGAGAGGAGAACCACCCGAGAGGGCTCCCGTTCCAAATGCTCCGGTCACCTCTGGAAAGCCCTGTCCTATGACAGGACAGGACGGGATATGCCCTGGCGAAGGTCTTCAGTCTTGAAATCCGATATCATCTCAAATTGCTGACAAGAAAACATAGTCGTTGACAGGGGTGGGTTGGTGCATCCACCTGTACCAGGGCATGACAGACAGGCTCGCAAATGCAGGTGAGCCTGCCGGTCATCGCGGAGATGTGGGCTCGATTGGGGAATGCTAGACGTTGCAGATTGGGATGAGAGGATCTAGCCTAAGCGCTCGAGGAGCTGCAGCAGGGAAGAGAAAAGAACGAGAGTATGTGTGTGTGTGTGCGTGCGTGCGCGCGTGTGAGCGGTTCTCTCTCATCTTTTTCTCTTTTCTCATTTCTTCCCATTCCCCTTTGAGGCGTTTATTTCCACAGTCGTCCACTCAGAAAGCCGTAAAGGTCGTCGAAGAGCTTGAATCCCGTGTGAATTGTGTGTGAAGGGTGCCTCGTGTTAAGCCAACCAGTGACCACCACAACACGCCACCACGACGACCTGCAGATTCCGTACCAGCATGGGAAATACTCCCAAAAGATATGGTGGTGACTCCAGTTTCGGCCCAGATTGGCAGGCCAGCCCGCAATAGTACATAGTGGTAGTACTATAGTATCTGTCAGATATAACCTCCGCTTATCGTCGATGACTTTTGGTGACCGCTTGAAGATGCAGAGAGATGGCTGGGTTGGGCCTTGGGGGGCTGGTGGATCTCCTCGAGTGCGGCCTTGTCTGCTTGCTCCAGAGATAAATTGCTTGGTACCACGTAGTACCATGGTATGTATGTCCATAGCAGTTGGATATCGGTGGGGGATACGATGGAAGCATCGAGACCACGCCCCCACGTACGGTTCATGCCGAGCCTCGTTCAGGGCGACGCGTTCTGACATTTTTCTTCTTCTTCCCTTGTCTTTCTTGTGACAGGCAGGCAGGCAGGCAGAATCATATCGGAAGCCAGCAGCAGAGGCGGCAGGGTTCAAGGATTTCAGAAACATGGGGCTCTTTTGGAAATGTTCCGGGAGAGGTGGTGGTGGGAGGAGAGGGAGCTGGGAGGGGTGGCTTGGAGGGCCATACTTTCACACCTCGCAGTAGTGACTACTATGGGACTGTATGAATGAACCCTTACTATCCCTGCTCCAACACAGTAGTGCATAGAACCTTCCCTCCAAAATGACCGGACAGTCGTTGAAAATGGCAGTGACTGATGGGCGACGGGGAAGGGACGAGCTATGAAAAATTGTATGCTGACTAATGTGGTAGGGAACCTGTCCTCAGTAACGCTTTTAGTAGCCCCGTGAACCAGGATATATCCTGGATTTCTACTTGGGCCAGGCTCTTGGAGCGAGAAGCGAATCTTGCATTGTGGATTAATCGGGAAAAGAGAGAGGGAGAGAGAGAAAGAAGAAGAATTGGAAGAAGCCGAACCGTGCACTCCTCTCCTCTCCTCCCCTCTCTCTTTGTGTGTGTGTTAAGGTCACATCGAATGCGTCATTGAACCACATCTCTCTCTCTTGTGTGGAGTTGCCAGTCTCCGCATATTTTCTCTTCTTTTGGGGGAGATTCCGTGATGGTGCGAAGGTTCTCTTGACGGGCTCGATCGTCTGCTTTGCGAGATGATGGATGCATTGGATGGACATTCAATTCAGCTCCAGGGGCGGCTCATTCTTGAGATCGCCACTACTATCTTCGGACCTTTTTGGCCCTGCATCTTTCCAACCTGACCCGGACGACCGACCCCCCTTTTTGGCCCGACCGTTGACATGTCAAGTTTCCTCGATGTCGAAGGGTTATGCCGACTAACTGTTGTAGTGGTATATGGGTAACAGACCAGGCCTGATCTGGGTAGGACAAGTGTAGAAAAGAAGCTGGCGGGAATTACATTTTAGCTGGCCTCCCCCGTTGTGACTCGTCAGCCTGCGCGCGATTTTTTTTTAAAAAAGAAAAAGCTGGAAAGCGTCTGGGATTCGTTGTTCTCTGGGTGAGTGCGTGAGTGGAACAAGCCAGCCCGTAGCAGGAATAGCACCATATTGTACTGTAGTGGTAGTACAGTATGGTGGTAAACGTGACTGAGTGAGGAAAGGGTCGAGAAGAGGAGATAGCGGCAGTAGTAGCAGCAGCAAGGGGTTCGTGAGGCGCAAAACCAGCTTTCCAGGCCGCACCATCCTGCCCCGTGTCAACATGCCATTCTTCCAATTTCCCATTTCCAAGTTTTTTTTGTGACCAACCTGAATGATCGCCCCGACCTTGCATATGGGGCTCGACTTCCGGGCTACTGGTCCTTCTACCTTGCCGATCTCGAACCTCCTTCGATCTCGGGCCAATTGTTCTCCCTCGGGTCTCACGGAGATACCATAGTGCCATAGTACTACTGCTAGTACATACTATGTACATATTCATTTTGGTCTAGAGAAAGGGGAGAGAGAGGAAGAAGAAAAAAAGGACTGCAGCTCTTGTTCTCCTGCCTGGCTCACAGCTTCTCCACTCCATCCAGCCCCAAGTCGTGTCCAGTCTTGGCAACTATGAAAGAGAGGGAGAGGGGGAGAGAGACACACTCACCAACTACACCGACAACCTAAAAGCATGGACAGAAATTGGTTGTGGTGTGCTAAGCGCGGCGAAAGGAAAGGAAAGGGGGGGGCACCAGCGTTTATTGATACAGTACAGTCAGTAGCAGCACGACATCGGGCGCAGCAAGATAGGTGTGGGTGTTCATACAACAATACGAAAGCAGCAGCAGCAAGCAATAACAGCTAGCAGCCCAGCAAGCTCTCGGCAGGGCATACCCCTGTGTGTCCAGGTTGGAGATCCTCGGACCATCGGTGCTGCAATTTTAGCTCAAGTGTGGCTGCGCCAAGTTGCTGATACTTACAGCTTGCGGCAGAGAAACACGCCGTTGCCGAGCGCCACCTCTTGTACATAGTACCTGCTGGCTCGAGGGAAGGGGTAGGGGTGGCCTTGGTGTTTGGTTTCGTGAAGGTGGTGTGCTTATGTCCGGCTTCTCCATCCATTCGAATGAATATGTGCCATAGTATTATTATGGTGCTATGGTAATAGGAAATAACAGATGGGCAGCCAACTACTACTACTACTATGGTCTGGTACATAACACACTATTTGGTGTTGTTATCCAGTTGTCGAGCCAAGGAGCACTTGTATAGCTGCCTTGAGGAGAGGAAGGGGGGAGGGGCGGTGCTAGGTCCACCTATGTACAGTGCTATGAGATAAGATATGGACCACCCAAGAAGCCAAGAGAGCAAGTCGAGAGCGAAGCCAACTGACAGAAAGGATGATGGATGGGTCAAGTCCGAGGAGGCAGAAGGAAGGAATGAAGGAGAGGTGAGCAAATCCCGCCCGCAATTCCGATAGCATGGGCAAAACAAGAGGTGGAACTTGCCGTGTCTGCCCATCCTAACCTGGCAGATAGAGACCCCGAGAAGGTGCCAGAGAACCAAAGACAAACCACCCAGCTGCTACAGAAGATCGCTGGACTGGCATGCCATGTGTCGATCCCGTGGAGCTATCCCACACATGTGATGTCTAGTGCCCACTATGGTTGATTGAAGATGGTCAATAATGTGTGTGTGCCCTGATCTTGGGTGATGTGGTGTTGATTTTTGCTATGTTGAATGAATCCCCTCCCCTGGGCATGGTGTTGCGCATTGTGATAAGAGGACCAACCGAGAGCGATAGCGAGGGTGAGGGTGATGGTGGGCGGCAGTTTGAGGTAAGTATGACTTCACAGAGGAGCACACTCGTCAGGAGAAAGAGGAGAAGGGAGAAATCGACAGATCGGATCGACCATAGCACAGCACAGCACACATACAGTACATACGGTACTACCACCCCAGTATCATTGTGTATCGTGCGTGCCCATGTGTACTGTGACTATGGATCCGTTCCTCTATATCCGCGAGTCGGCAAGGTCCCACAGCAGCGCTGGGCCCCAGAGAACCAGGCGCGGTCCGCGAAATACAGGCTCCACTCCGGGTGGTCAAAGGCGTACGAGTACCATCGTGCCATGCCATGTAGGTATCCTGACCGCAGCCCTAGGGCCACTGTACACGTAAGTATCCGAGGTACTAGCAGAGAAGATCTTCTCATGGGTTGACGTATTTCTGGAGGGCTTTGCACGGAGCCAATGAAGAAAATTGATCGATCGACCTTCGACCTGTCGACGCACATTGGCATGGGCATGTGCATGGGCATGGGGGGATTTTCCTGGAAATAATCAAAGACTGTGTGTGGTTCTCTTTTTGTTTCTTTCCTTCTTCGACCGCTCAATCTTGGAAGCACCGGAAGAGGCACGGGCCAGGTCAGGCAGCATCCTCCTTTTGTGTGCCAGATAGATACGCTCTCGTATGACCCGACGGGGCGTTTTTTTTTTTCCGTTTCTTTTTGAGAATTGCCATGAGTCGTACTTGGTAGTATGTTTTGAATGGTCGGCTTCCGCCGATATCGACAACTACTTTTTTATTTTCATTTTTTATTTAACTCAAAGCAGAGAACACTCCAGTCCGCTAAAGAAATACATCACTGTACTATAGTAGTAGAATGGGAGGAGGAGGAGGAATCTTGTCCCATAGTACTATGACCATAGCAGTGGGATCGGGAGGGGCAAGAGGAGCCGCCTGATCTGATCGTCGCAGATCCTATTATTAAACCCTGGGACGCATCTGGCCGCAATTCGCATGCATGTCCAGCCCATTACGAGGAATCTCGGGGCTGGATCGACAGAGAGTGCGTTGCAGTCTGCTGAAGAGTCTACGTCTTCAGCACGCGGCATCCCCGGCAGAATGTGACGTATCCCCCTGGATCATTTTTTTTCTTCTTTCTCTTTGTGGGCGATAACCGTCCCCCCCCCCCCTTCTTCATCGGTGAACAGAAAGTTAGTTCCTCGGGCCCAGCAGCCGGAGCATCCTAACAAGCCCTGGCAAATACCATTCTATTATGTATGTAGCTGCTGTTCTTGTGGGGACTGGCAGAACTGGGGCCTGCTGGGCCTTTGCTGGGCCACCCGAGGCCACGCAATTGATCAAGAACCCATAGGATACGGTACTTGTATTTTGTACTGTAGTCCCACCATGCTCACATGTACCGTAGCCGCTGCCAGACACATGCAGCCCGATGTCCAACTTCGTGTGCTGGTGGACTCCAGGCTCCACTATGTCTCCCTGCCACCCCTGTCATGCCTCCTGTCTTCATTTTTTTTGTCTGTAACTTTTACAACTCCGCCAAAACCTGTGGGCCTTTGGTGAGCTTGGTTGATACCTCTGCTGGAGATTGAGTGTCTGTCTCCATTTTCAATTATTTTGCTATCTCTTATTTGTTGCTTCTATTATCCTGCTCTGGCGCCCATTTGAATCCCCTCAGCAGTAGCAGCAGGTGAAAGAAGAAGAAGAAGAAGAAGAAAAGGATTGGGAGGGCAGACAAGAAGACTGCTGTGGCTAGAATTATCCATCCCGCCACTGTCTCTAGGAGGGAGCACCACCACCATTTTCTGCAGTGTACTGGATTCAATCTGATGTTGGGGTCTTGATTCTCTTGCTTCGAATTTCTTCCTCTTCTTTCTTGGCCCAGCCTTTTAGCCCTGGACTGGATTTGGCTCCAATAAGTAATTCTGCCCTCTATTTCCCCCTCCCCCCAAAAGAACAGTAAGCCCCCCTCCCCTCCCCAATTCCAGTAGCCCACACGGTGGCTCCAAACACTTGACAACCGGAACCTACCTCCATTGACGCGACTACCTTCCCTCACACACTAGCCCAACCATCCAACCCCTTCCAGCATTTCCTTACCTTGTCAAGCCCCTGGTCGTTTCTGTTCCTTCGTTAACCTCTTGGACCCAGTTGTGCAACGCAGTGTTTTTTATTGTGTTTTTGTTCAGCAGCAAGACACGCGCGCACCCATCTGCATCATATCTGTCTGTTACATACTATACCTGCCTGCTGCTGTCCAAAGGCCCCCCCCCGCCCACAGGTTCAAGGTTTAGCACCCCTTTCTTACCAATCAACGACGACATCCATCAACCCCCCACCCTCCTCCTCCAAGGTCTCATCAATCGTCAAGACCTCCTTTCATTCCAGCTGCTTGGCATCGAAAGGACCAGACCACCAGCAGCTTGACTTGGAAGTAGTGGCACGCGAGCACACTCATACCCACATAAACAGACGCACCAAGGATTCAAACACTGCCAACGCGCACACTTACGAAACGCCACCCCACCAGCTGGCTTCAGCAGGCAACAAACAGTGGTCATCCTACCTCTGTACCACTGCCCATCACTGCTTGCTGGCTGTACTCACATGCAGTCACGACCATAATTCTCAGATCCCCCTTTCACCAGTATTCAGTATCATCCAGCAACAGCTGTCATCAACCTCGGACTCTTCTTTTCCTTCCTCCTTTGACGTCGTTCATTAAATTTTTGGCTACGCCTGTCAGGCCTTGGGTACCACTTGTGGCTGTCGACGCCCCAGTCTGATCCTACCTGCAAGGTGGTCTTATTGTCTGCATCAACTATTTTAACGTCGAATACATCCTTAACACAGACAGAAAAGAGGACAACAACAAAAAAAAAGAGCATCATTAGCCACAAAAAAAAAAAACCACCTGGAGGTCAGTTAAAACTCGCAACCACGCGGCACTCTTCCTGGCCCTTCCTAGCCCCCCCCCGCTGGGGCCGCTGAATCTTTTAGCACCGGCCCCCCCCAAAGCAGCCTATCAGCACCCATGCTCCGCGCTACCTGGCTTGGGTTCGGATGCGACTTGGCCAGGGCAGAAACCCAAATCTTGTCAGCGCCGGCCATCCCAGTCCAGCCCCTGCGAGCCTGAAGCCTGTCTACCGTTCCCCCACCCCCCCTTGTCCTCCCGCCCCCCAAAGGTCTTGCTTGGGTCCTGGGTGTCTGAGCGTACCGCAATTCCACCCTGATCCTGATCTCGAATGAATTTGACCTGATCCTTAACCTCACTCCTTAACATTTCTGTTTTTGCTGCTCGACCTTTTGCAACCCCCCTCTTCATCTCCCATCTATCGCATCGCCCGGCGAACCTCTCGTCGACCTGACCGCAGGCTCGACATAATTGCTATCTTGCTGATCTCTCTCAGGCGCTCTGCATTGCGCTCGTCGCTCGTTTAAACCGCCCTCCCGCATCCGTCACCCGGTGCGACCCAGCTTCTTCTACTGCCTCTGGTGCACGGTCGCTGCTCTAGAGTGCCACGATCCCGTCCTATCTGACGCCACGACCTCCTCATAGTCGGCTCGCAACATAATTCCTACTCCCATATTCTTGTCTGCACCTACGATTGTGTGTCGAATGGGACCCGCTTCCTCCGAGACAGCCTCCTCGCAGTCCTCGCCTGCTGCTCAGCCCTAGTTTTCGTTTTCGACCAGCGCCGGAACCCGGACACCCCACACACTGATTGGTCCGGAACAAGAGGCACAAGCAAGAGGAGAGAGGAGGACTGAGAAAGGAAAAGAGAGAAAGAGAGAGAGAAGGAGAAAGGAGAAAATAAAAGGCACAGGGGGTACAAGGTGCTTAACAGGGGATCCAGACCAGTCAGAATCTCTGGCCGCCTCGACAAACCAGAAATTGGCAGAAACGATCTTCACATAGTGGGAGGGTCCAACAAGGTATTGATCAGCCACACACACAAACATACACACAACAAGGGAGTCTAAGCGCAGGCACTCTCGAGTTGAGTCGTGGCACCGGGCCACAGCCGCAGCGGCCGATCCACCAGACGTTGCCAATCGCGAGAGCTGCATACCTGCACCTGCATTGGTCCAGGTTGCCCGTTCTCCTGCACAACCGCCGTCTCGACTCCTTCGCCCAGCCGCCTACCTACTCACTAGGGCGCTATCATGGCTCCCACATCACCCCGTCTAAAGATCCTATCAGGTACGTGGCAAAAAGATGTAATGTCGTCTTACATTGTGCGATCTTTTTTAGCCTCCCTACTCTATATCTTCTCAGGTTCCCCCTTCTCCTCTACCTCTTCTTCCCCCCCCCCCCCCCCCCCCCCCCCCACCACCCCCACCCCCCCCCCCCCCTGTTCTCTGTGCTCGTCCCCCCCTTCTGCACTCC
>JACWST010000378.1:1315-23698 GCA_014850475.1 Cryphonectria naterciae | reverse complement strand
GGTCATCGACTGTCCGTCTCCGAGGCCGCATCCCTCTCATCGTTTTTTTAGGTTGGGTGGGGAACGACGTCTTCCCGTAGATGGACAACTGCACACACTCCCTACACCCACGACCCCCCCCCCCCCCCCCCCCTCCTTCCAACTTAGCTAGGTACCGAATCCCAACTCCTCGGGGTCCCTTCTTTCTTTTTCTGTTCTGTCCTTCCCTGTCTCCCAACACCTGTGTTGTTACTTGTCTACCTCCGACAGGCCACCATGGAATGAATCTTGTCGCCCTTGGGATTGAGAAATTTGCATGTTTTATGCATAGTAAGTGGACTATTAATGATAATACCAGAAGCCTAAGGGAAGAGACATGTCAGGAAATGAACGCTAAGATGAATTAAGGGAATCTCAACCACGGGCATGCAAGTTATCAATCTCTCTGGAAAGGGAATAGAAGACTGATGAAAGAATTATTTTTTTTCCCCTTCCCCGGTCTTTCTTTTTCCTCTGCTCGACGATGCAACCCTTTTTCCCACCCTTCCCCTATCTTACTTTTGCTCATGCTTGTTGTTGTTGTTGTTCTTCTTCTTCTTCTTCTTTTTGTTGCTGTTGTTCCTGCCTTCGTTACTCCTCTTTTCTCTTTTCTATGCTTCTTCCTTTTTTTCTGCTCTACGTCCGATCAATTCAGGATGACTTGTTCCCGGCTGAAGTCAACGCCCGTGCGGTGGGGGTGGGAGGGAAGGAAAGAGCCGGGGGGAGGGGTTGTCGAAACTGGAAGTTGTAAGCCCAAGTACTACTACGTACTATGGTAGGTACCTTTGTACCACCAGCCTCACCCTTCCCATAACATCAAATCTTGTGTGTGCGTGAGAGAGGGAGCAAACCGTCTTAATTTGGCAACTCCATCCAAAACCTGCGAGTCTTTCTCCTACCTGATCTACCAGGCGCCTGACTCCCTACTTAAAACTAAGCTGAAGGGATCCCCGAAACCTACCACCACGGCTCGCCTCTCTAGTCGTCATACCATGAGCTCTTATGCGGATGCAGAGCCCCGTCGTCCTAATAATAAAGGGCGGGCATTGATCTCCATTTCTCAAGCCAGTCACCGTCCCGGAGAAAGCTCCGGCTGGCTGATGAACGCATTCTCTTTCATCCCTCCCACCAGATGTACCTGGCCTGGGCCAGGCCGGCCTGCTTGCTTGATGTCTGGTCCTCATCAAAGGAATCCCTTCTCCCTCGTTGCGGCCAGACGTAGAGACCCTCGCCAGCCACAGCCATTAACTGCACAACCTAGACCCAGACTGTACATGCGATCCACAACGACTTTTGGAGCCCACTCGTCTCGTATATTCAATTGATGCCCTGCTCGGTATACAAAGGCAGTCTCCCTGTGGCAGGTGGTTGAAGAGTCCCATCAAGACAAGTTTGCCCAAGACAGGCCATTCGAGCAATCAATCAATCACTGGTACCAGTATACCAGTATTACTATAGTAGTATCATGGTAGTGAGTCCCAGCTGGAGCAGGAGGTGGAATTCGGTTAGCCTCAAGCCTCATCTGGGGCAGGGCGCGGGTGAGGCGACCATGAAAGGTTGCATCCATAATGGGGTTCACGTTGTCTCCTCCGGGTCGTGTCCTGAACCTGGGTACGTACCATACAGTACCCACAGCCGGACCCAGGGGTCCCAAGTCATGATCCGTGGCACACTGGTGGCCCACAGTTTTTCAGATTTGGACTTCAGCATGGGGGTGGATTTCTGCGCATTGATGGTCGTCAATAATCTTGTTCTCTCGGGACCCCCCCCTTGCTTTTGCCCTTGCGTGTCGGGTCTGCACTGGTGTGGTATGGTACGGGCCACGAATTCCTGGGACAGGTGGCTCTTCACAATTACACACGGTCGTGTGCACCCACACAGTTGTGCTGGCCCAGCAGCATCCTGTAACCAGCAAGCCCGTCCATACCTGAAGCGACGAGGCATCCAAGGCAACCCCCCCTCTCAAGGCCCAGACAAGGGTGCCTCGGTACGTACCCTGTATGTACATACATACTGTACCATTTACCGTATCATGCACACACCATACCATGCCATACCACAGTACTATGTAGTAGCGCCGTCGTTCGTGGGCCCGGCCATGTACTTTGCGCGCATCCGTGGCCCATGGACGCTTGCACTTACGCAGCATCTACGCTACCACAGCAAGCACTTGCGTTCCCTTGTCTGGGGCTTGCCTGGCCGCGGTAAGTAGGTCAGGTACTCTATGCAAATGCATGCATGCATCCTGCGGCCAACGCCTAGACATCCCTTTCTTCCTACTACTCATTGTTACCGCTACCCATCTTGTTTCCTCTTCCCGATCGCCTAACTTCCCCCTCTGGACCTTTTTTTTTTCTTCTTTCCCTCTCTCTTTTTCTCTCTCTGTCTCCCCCCCCACCTCTTTCTCTCTCCCTCCCCTTTCCTTGTCTCCTACGTACCTTCGCTTGGCCCCCTTTATAAGACGCCGATACCCAATCCGCTCTCTACCCTGGGGTTGTTCTCTTTTGTTGATTTCTCTCTCTTTCCCGTCCTCCATCCTGCCTCAACCTGGCTCTGCTGGAGTGTTTCACTCTCGACTGCGCATCTACTTCCTTCCTCCTTATATACACACACCCAGCCACCCCCCCCCCCAAAGAGCAACCACGGTTACGGCCCAGGGCTCTTACCTCATCCGAATTTTCTTTCAATCCTTCTAGAACTTCCTCCTGGTCTCATCACTGTGTTGTATAAGTCTGGGTCACTCTTCCAACACTCGTCAGAGTGCAGACCGGCTCCTTTCCCTCTTCGACAGAAGCTCACTTCAACCACCGCCTGCCGAACCCGTCACAGTCACATCGCCCTCACACCACCACCAAACAGCCAGGAAAACCTCTTGATTGTTCCTGGGCACGACGCTTGACTGGGAAGTTGCGTTGCAGCACGGCCGGCGTCTTTTGCGACCTTTAGCCACTCTGAGCACGGGGCTCCTTCTCTTTTTCTTTGTCTGCCACGCTCAGCACCTTCCCACCCGCTCAACGGGGAGAGAAAAAAAAATCACCGCATCATTCCCGCCTCGCCGCTTTCGTAGTACTTTAATTTAGGTCGGCCCGCCCTCCCACTTGCCGGTTCCTTCCTACCCAGCGTTTTCCGGGATTCCACCACCACAAACACGCAAACCAGACCTCTACGATTGAAACCTAGGTCTCGATACTTTGTGCCTCAGTTTCTCACCACTCCCGTCGTCGGGCCGCTGCACCACTGTGATAACATCAACAACGGCAACAACGGCAACAAGAGACAACAAAGATCAAGGACGGCACTGGATTTGCGAGAGAAACTGCTGAGGCTACCCACACCCGCCCGACAGTTTTTGTGAGCTACTAGCCCGCCCCTTTCGGCTTCTACGGTCACGTTTGCGAGGACGTCTACAGGTCAGTAAGCAGCCCATTTATAGTCCAGTCCCCCTTTTGAGCAAGAGAGGCCAAGCCTCTGCTGCCCTCGCTTCTGCAGCTCGGGTGTGGTATCACGCAAGCCGGGTGACGAGAATGCCACTACCCGTGGTCTCGTGCCTATGTCGGGATTACACAACTGGCAATCATCCCGAGTTAGAAAATAGGCTTGCTGACCTGCGTGCCACCAATCCAACAGTTGCTTATTGGTGACTCCTTGGTTCCTCGCCATCGAGATTTCTCTGAACATTCTATCCCGGCGACACCCGAAGCTGGCCACTCACTTACCCAGGGTCTACGATCCATCAGTGACACTCCTTCCCAGCCGCTATTGTGGTCTCTCTCGTCTTCCGGTGATACCGCTCTTTGGACCACAGATCAGAGACAGCCGGCTGGCTAAGCTGGGTTCGGTATCAGAGGAGATGAACGATCAAGGCGCTGCCGGCGGGCACATCACCCAACCGCAACACACACGAACAGACTCTCAAGATAAGGCCGCCCCGGCTGAGAGACTGGTAGAGACGAGGAGCACAGCGTCGACAGAGTCAGATGAGCAGCTACAGCACCCACGGTCACAGTCAGAAAAATCCTCAAATTCTTCGTCAATGACATCGTCCGTGTCATCTTCTGGTGGCGCCCTCCCTCAGAATGCTGCCTCGACACCCGACCACAACTATCCGCCCCGGCCCCTGGAGCCCCCCGTGACGAAGGGGACATTGAGCGAGCTTGATGTCACCAAGATAATACATAATCCCAAGCTGCGTCACGATATTAATTTCGATCCAGAACTGCACTTCCGACCCAACCTGGACGGAGAGAAGGGCCGGAGGAAGCAGGAAAAGGCGAATCAGTTCTGGAACACCCTGCGTGACCAGCTGATCCTCTTCGTGGTGGACCGAGAGGCATTCAGGCGCGAGCACCCGGTCGGAGAAGACTGGTGCTTGCCAATTCTGCTCAGAGCCGTGAAGGAGATCATACAGACTTTGGTCCCACAGCGAGACCGTGACTTCCTCCACGAGGGCTTTAACGTCGAGCTGCTGATGCAGCAGTTCGACCGGGGCATCGCAGACCTGGAGAAGGTGGCATCTTGGCTGTCGGGTGTTTTGAAGCTGCACTGCGCACCAATGCGCGACGAGTGGGTGGACGAGATGTACAACGAACTGTCCAACGGCAACAGGAATAATGATATGGACGAGCTGGTCAAGGGCATGCGCAGCCTGCTCAGCGTCCTGGAGGCCATGAAGCTCGACGTCGCCAACCACCAGATTCGGTGCTTACGGCCGATGCTGATCGAGGACACGGTGCACTTTGAGCAACGCTTTTTCTACAAGAAGATCCAAGGGAACAAACTGGATGTCAGTGGGGCCCGGGCCTGGTATGGCGAGGCGACACGGGCCTACTCCGACTCTGGGAAGCCTCAGCAAAACCGAGCCTTTGGTGGGACAGCCCCGTTCTTTGAGGCTCTCTCGAAGCTGATTCTCCCTTCCACCGCGAAGGAGGCTATACCGAATACGTTCTTGTTCGACGAGGAGCGTATCGTCAAGCTACGCTCGGATATGCTTGACGCCATCAACCTCGAGGTCTGCATGAGGCTCTACGACGACCTCGAGCGTGTCTCGCGGGTTCAGTCTATGACGCCGTCTTTCGCGGCGCCTACCTCAGTGCCTGCATATGTCATGGATGAGGACGCACCAGTACACAGCAACAGAAACTCTGGGGACTTCAGCTTCATGGCTACTGCCTCGCCCAGGCCGTCCAGCCTGGCCCTGTCTGCCTGCGGCTCCGCAGACTCCTCGCCTCGAAGTTCTGGGTATATTGTGCTTCAGCCGCCCGCGGCCGCCGACACTCCAGAAGCGACAGCTGCGAAGGCCAACACCGTCTATGACTCGCTTGTTGCCCTGCTGAACACGGCACCACAGAGCCAGAGGCCCCACCAGCGGTGGCAAGGCCTGGTCCCTTCGATCGCCATTCAGATCTTCCGGTTCACGAATGCACCACAGGATTTCTTGCCCCATTTTGAGGCCAAGCTCGCGCAGCACCTGGCGGAGATGAAGTCAGAACTGTATCTGGCGGTGGAGAAGCTATTCTACAGCAAGATCATGGCAGAACTTGGACGGCGAGTCAAAGAATACAAGGAGCTGAGCGGTGTGGCTCTCTTCTCTGTCGCCACGGGTGGCCGTGTGGGAGCACAAGCCTCTGCGCGGCCGTGGGAGGACAACTCTGAGATGGAGGGGCTGGAGACCACGCCTGAGGCGAGGGAAGACACTGCCGTCGACGACATGGCGGTTCGCCTGGCCCATCTGGGTCTGTTGCACTGGAGGGTCTGGAGTGAGATGGCCTACCTGGGCCGCATGGACGAGATGGAGATCGAGTAAAATTCCAGTCATCCGTGCAGCACAGGGAGAGGATGAAGCATGCATCTCCACGCCACCCCTAGAATGCTCTGTCTCTTGCCTCCTCACGCCACATTTCCTGTCCATCAATCGATCCGTTGCCACCACTCAAAAACCGTTGGCTGGATTTTGCTGGCACTGGAGCCGAGGAGCTGAAATCTCCTCGAGCACTTGTCTTCTCCCCTTCTCATTAACAAGTTGAGGCGAAACACCCTGCATTTATTAGCGTCACCCCTGGTGCTTTTCTGCTTTATTTTCTTTTTTTTTTTGAGCCTACATAAACGTATTGGTTTTTAAGGCAATGCCAGCTAGGAAGGAGAGTCTAGATGGTTGCACAGCGATGCTGCAAACAAGGCGTTTTTTCTTTGACTTTTTTTTCTTCTTCCCCTTCTGGACGGTGTGGAATACTTGCATGATTTTTTGGGGGGGTTTTGTTTGGGACTGGGCGGTCAACAGCACACTGAGATTTCTCTTGTTGCATTGCCGGCTTGCGGGCCGTATGCCTTCTGGGCTGCAGGGTCGATGAAGGGTTTCATCACTGCCTTTTTTTCGGGGGAGTTGACACAGCCTGCGGAGCGAGCTGCTGGGGTCCATCTATTAGGTGGCTGCTATTTGATGGATATACCCAAACCCGATAATTCAACCTGCCCATAGGCAGGAGATATAGAATTGACATGATATCTTCAACCTAACCAGCCTTGTTGGACATCACGGTGCAGTGCTTTTTGATCCATACCCTACCGACAGCATTTGATTACAACGTAATGACTAACAAATGCTTACAAGTTTCTTTCGGCACTGCAGGGTTTTTCTTGGGTTACTGAGTAATGGTCACACCCTCACGTTGCATCGCCGACCATCTGCTCTCGGCGATGCCGGGGGCCACTGAGAACAAGGACCCTCCCTCCCTCTCCTATGGAGGCTCGAGAGTCCGCCCTTTCTCTTTGAGAAGTCGGTCCGTCGGGGCAAAGCGGAGGAGAGCAGCCCATCAGCAGCAGGTTCCGGGCCGCCGCTCGCAGGGCGCTAAGGCGACGACGAGGCGGTTGGTTGCCTGACCCCAGTTCCGTCTCACCACGCCTATTTTCTGAATCGATCGATTGATGGGGTGATGGGTTAGTTGGACGACTGGCCTACCCGTGGACTGCGGTTGGAGTTTCAAACATCACTTGTTGAATGGTGGTTTTGGGGAGGGGGGGGGGGATTAGTCTTCATACGAAAGAGAGACAGTGTGTGTGAGAGAGAGAGAGAGAGAGCAAGAGACACGTGGGACGTGGGACGTTGGGTTGGGGTGGCTGACCCGACCCGGTTGTTTGGTTCGGCAGCTGAAGTGCTGACATGGGGTGTCATTTCAGCTTGCCAGGGGAAAGGAAGAACAAAAGAAAAAAAGGTTGGAAAGTGCACTTTTTGGGGGTTCTTGAAGGGGAACGGGCTGAGATGGAGGGGGGGGTGGGGGTTAGGTTGGATTGCAGAGGGCAATGTACCACCACCACCAGACAGGGATTAGAATGTAGAGGGGAAAAACCTTATGCTGTCCAGCCTGCTGCGGCTGTGTGATGAAGACCACCACCCCCCTTCCCCGGATCTCGCGAACAAGGGGGGGGGGTTCCCTTGTTTGCAGGGAACTGAAACCAACGGTGTTTTAATAAATAAATAAAAATTGAAAAGCAGCCATGTCAAGAATTGTTGTTGTTGAGAGCTCAGGAAAGGAAAAAGATGTTCGGAAGAGGACACAGGCCGCCCGGCTGTGTGTTTCTTGGCCAAGCCTTGTTTAGAACCTTGAGGAAGCGTAGGTTTCTCTCAGTGGTGGGCGCTGGAGTGGACCACAGATTTCTGCTTGGTGTGTCTCATTTCACAACAAGGAGTGGCAAGCAAACGAATATGTTCTCGGGCTTTTTTTTTTTTTTGGTGTGTGTGGAGTTCTCAAGTGAGATCTGTAGGGGATTCGGTCTTGGTTGTGTTTTAAGGTGCTCGAATATGTTGGTCAGAGCGTGGATGGGCTGAGCATCTGGGATGAAAAGAAGATCAGTGGAGGCCAGCCACGAAACACTGGACAAGTATAGAACATCTTAGTGATTGTAATGCCGAGCAGTTCTCCTCCCGTAGAATGTTTTCTTGTACTTCTGTTAAGAAATAAAAAATTACAGGCTTGCATATCTCAAGCCACTGCGGATCGTCTACGACGAAAAAGCTTCTAGGCCGCATAGCGGTTCACGTATATAATCATGGTGTTCCCTCTTGATGTCCAACATAATGTCATCCTTTCTTACAAGCATCAAAACCAGGAGAATACCGGCAGTTGAAGCACCTTGTACGTAGGTGCTGGAGTGTCGGTGTCAGACATTGCAGAGCCACAGCCTGCGCCGTATATATGGATTGGAAGGCACGATCATCCATCGCACTCTTTCTCTCCATCATATGACTGGCATATTCCGTATCACTATATTTTCATTTCTTCAAGCTTCAGAACCATTCAATCGAAATCCACTGTCCCAAGTTGACATCTAATCATATGCTGAAGTGACAGCAGAGACTTGCTGCGAATAAAATACACCTACTCATAAGGTCAGCTGCATGATTTTCTTGCATTCTCACGTCTCTATAGATACTGACGACAACATGAATAGAGTTACATGAATGAGACCAGGCGCGGGGCGCGGAGGTGAAGTATGGCTCGCGAGGTAGGACAATTTTTGCCAGACAACCCTCGATGCTCATGTTGATGGATGCCCCAAAAGCTCTATCTCGTGAAGTAAGTGGTCCATTCAAACGCTTGAATCTTCTGGGCGACCATTCAACCTAGTAAGCAAAGTTGTGTGTCTGGCTTGTAACAGCATAAAGTACTATGTACTTGAACCAGGAATCAGGTACTGCCAGCACGTACGACCATACCTACGAGAAAGCAAGCGATCCCGTCCGCTCTCGCCTATTTAAACTCGTAAGGGCCGGGTTAGTAGTTAAGCGGGTGACCATCAGCGAATACCCGGTGTTGTACGTATTTTTTATTATTATTTTTCACTCTCTTCATTTTGTTCCACTCCTGATATGGCTCCATGACTTGGTCGAAGTCGGTGGGAGGCTGGGTTATGCGACGCCGTCGAGAATGCTTTGGAAACACGAGTGATCTTACCTTGCATGTTCCTCTCCTTCCTTCTAATAGTATTTGTTTCTTCGTTCTGCCGAAGATCCTGAAGACGTGTCTGCTGAACGGCTGTTCAGATATTACAGGTGGCCGATGAGATAGGCGGCACTTCTTCCCTCTCTGTTCCATCCTCTACGCCCACTTGAGTTCTTGACGAGTGTGTACAGTCCTTCGGAGTTTCTTGGAAACAATGTCGTGGTTACTTCATATACAGCCATTTTGCTGTGGACTGCGGGCAGAGGGTTGGTCTGTATCAATCCCTGGAGGACGACATCATACATCGTTCACCTTGCGTGGACATGTTCCTCGTTCTCGAGATTCAAATCTCATGATCGCATTATTTTGTGTCAAAGACATTGTAATTTTGGTCGTCATGGAATTTGGTGATTTAAATAATATGGCCATGAGCTGTGAAGGAGCATACTCGCCGGAGTTCCACTCAGATATACTAAGTGTTCTAGAGATTCAAGATAGATAGTGCCGAGCCGAGAGGCCAAAATTATACCCAAGTGGCCAATGTTGAACACTTAATGAAATATCTGATGCTTAGGAAAAGAGGATGATAAAATTTCCTCTTGCGAACTTAAGGGGTATACTCACTTCTTCTCGTTTTCCATCTTTTTTCCCCTTTTCCCCTTCTTCTGTGGTTTCTCGGGGGGGGGGAGGGGGGAGGTTTCCCTACCCGAACCCTGGCCGATGCCGGTGAACTAATCCGTATTCATCCCCCGGTATCGTTGACGACCATGTCCTCTCGTTGTTTATTGCGTACGACCTCACAAGCTATCACATCCTCACAGACCCTATTCCTGCACAAGTAAACTGCCTCCCTATATCCATTCAATGCTGGTGATATCGAGACCGGCACATCGACTAGTGGCGAGGCAACGTATTCCTCTAGGTCGTCATCTCAAGCATCCGAGCAGCTTCCAGTTCATCTCAACTACCTGCACCGCCAGACATCGACAGCCGGAGCACTACCCTCCAACTCCGTCCAGAATGGCGATCGCTGTGAGGAAACCTACCAGTAACAGATCTCGACGAGCCAAATGCTGATCTCCACCGCTCAGGCAGTCGGACAGATCTGCTCGACCGCCTCTATGGCGCACAATCTGGAGCAGTGCAGGAATTTGATGAAGAATGCTGCAGAGAAGGGTGCAAAGGCAAGGATACCTATCCCCCTAACATATCACCATCATCATCGTCATCATTATCATCGATGTCATATATGAGCTGGAATCCCCCGAGTCGATCCTTGAGGAACCAAATTTGAACAAGGTCTCTTTTCCTCTGCGGGTCCCGAGGCGACGGCATGGTAGGATTCAGGCTGGAAGTGTCGAGGCCCGCCCACAGCACCCAAATATTGGGCTTTATGACATTTGACAGCACAACAAGACATTCGAGGTTTGGGCTGACTGACGTGTGTACCAAGTAGGTCATCTTCTTCCCGGAAGCGGCAGACTATATCGCATCGTCACCAGAGGAATCTCTCTCCCTGGCCAAGACCGAGGCCGAGTCTCCCTTCGTGCAAGGCCTTCAGGCGGCTGCGCAGCAGTACAACATACACGTCCACGTCGGCATCCACGTGCCCGTTTCTGTCCAGCCATCGTCATCACCAGCCGGCGAGACCAGCGCTGTGACCACGACCACGACCACGACCACCAAGAAACTGCTCAACCGCACCATCTGGATCTCCTCCTCGGGCAGTATCGACTCCTCCCAGAGCTACGACAAAATCCACCTCTTCGACTTTGGCGCCCTCCGTGAGTCGAGGCACACCCAGGCCGGCACGTCTCTCACCCCGCCCTTCGAGAGCCCCGTCGGCCGCATCGGCAGCCTCATCTGTTTCGACCTGCGGTTCCCGGAGCCCGCACTTGCGCTCGCCCACCCATCATCATCATCATCATCATCATCATCATCATCGTCGTCGTCGTCGTCGTCGCCCGGTCGAGGTTGGAGCCCCGCCCAGGTCCTGACGTACCCGTCCGCCTTCACTGTTCCCACCGGACAGGCCCACTGGGAGTCACTCCTCAGGGCGAGGGCCATTGAGAGCCAGTGCTGGGTTGTAGCTGCGGCACAGGTCGGCTGGCACTCGGGAGAGCAGGGGAGAGGGAGGGTGAGTTATGGGCGGAGCATGGTGGTGGACCCCTGGGGGAGGGTGAAGCTCGCGCTGCCCTGTGTGAAGGAGGAGGCGGCGGCGGCGGCGGCGGCCGGGGGCGAAAAGACGGAGATGGTCATGGAACAGGACGCGATAGGTGCGCTGGGACTAGTGGATATTGATCTGGGGGAGTGGGAGGGTGTGAGGCAGAGGATGCCACTGATTCGGAGGTCGTGAGTTGTTCCATCTTTCTTTCCCTTTCCCATCTGTCATGGCACAATATGGTGATGTCATTCTCCTTCCCTCCTTCTCTCCTTTCACCGGCTCACCTTCCGGTTTCGCCGTTCATTTCTTTCTGATGTTTTTTTTCTTCTTCTTCTTCTTCTTCCCCCCCTTGTTAGTGTTTCTTTCTTGACTTTTTGATCTCTCGATTTCTTTTTTTCTTCTTTTTTTTGGGGGGGGGGGGCCGGATCCTAGGAAAACTCATCCGAAGTCGTGTGACCTCGGGACCGGTAACCCCTGGCTGGCTCTTTCCTAAGCGAGTGATCTTCCCGCATCAAAAGCAATGACACGTGCCCTGTCAGTTCCTGCCGCGTCTGAGACAGACCTGCATGAACTGCGCGGGATCTTCGCGCGCTGGGCTTTGCTGCAGGAGGAGGCTTGAGCTAGACCCGAGCGAGAAAGAGAGAGTAGAGAGAGAGAGAGAAAAAAGAAGCAACAAGGGCCCGGTTCAAAAGCAGGGAGCGAGGTGTGCTATCGTTCCCAAGCCGCTTGATGCTCACCGCCTCTTAACTTGATCATTTTTCTGTTTTTACTTTTTGAATTTTCCCATTTTTGTTTTCCAACATCTCATTTCATCTTTTTTATTTTTTATTTATTAAAGTGTGGCACGGAGATTGAGACGTGATGGGTGGGTGGTATCGCATGTTTGCTCAGCTTGGGCTGACCCTATAACTCCACCTCCGGGAACAGAGACATCTATGCCGAGATTTGACTCGCATTTCCTTGCCCCCCTCCGGCTTTAAAAAAAAAAAAAAAAAAACCAAAAAAAAATTTCAAGTCTACGAGTTGGGGTGTTTGGGAAAAGACAAGTTGATCACGCAGGACGGTAAATATGGGAGAGACACGACCCTGTTTTAACAAGGCCGAGACGGTGGGCGGGTGGGTTGGTAGATCATATTGGATAGACAACGCGCCGTGAAGCATTCATGACGTCTGGATGAGGAGTAAAGTCACTTCGATGGTGGGCAGTGAAACAGCAACTGAGC
The DNA here is from genome assembly GCA_014850475.1 of Cryphonectria naterciae. NCBI lineage: Eukaryota > Fungi > Ascomycota > Sordariomycetes > Diaporthales > Cryphonectriaceae > Cryphonectria > Cryphonectria naterciae. The sequence goes on along the minus strand of JACWST010000378.1, from coordinate 11,357 downwards.
ATCAAGAGTGTAGCTTTGCATCGAAGACTCTCGTCAAATAGCACCATCCATCGGAAGATGTCTTTGTTATCTCCCCCTCCTTCTCCTTGTGTTTCTTTTTTCCCTTCTTTTTCTGTCACCGCCACTCCCTCCCTCTCTTTCTTTTTTTTCCCTTTTCTTTTTCCCCCTTCCAAAACCGACCCTCTTTCGTCTGATCTCCCTTTCCCGGCAAAGGCACGTCTATCGATTGATCGAGACCGGGACAACCCAGCCTCGGCACGGCATCCGTCCCGTCCTGCAGGCGGGCCCGATCCGCAGTTCGCGACGCCTCGGATTCGTCACACTTTACTTCTGGGTGTTTAAGTACTGTGCCGTGCCGTGCCGTGCTGTGCTGTGCTGTGCTGTGCTCTTCTTCTTCTTTTTTCTTCTTCTTTGTTTCTCTTCTTCTCCCTTTCATCTCCGCCTAGTAGCAGCTATTTATGGCATACGTAATCCCAGACCTCACAATTCACGCTATGCATGGACGGGCAGCTGATAGCGCCGCAAGGGGGGGGGACCTCCGGGGGAGGGGGGAAGACAAATGAGTAATACTATGTACATACTGTGGTAGATCCTAAGACCTTCCCTCTCTAGACAACACGGACGAGCGAGGAGTGGGAATGATTTGAGTAGTATGGCATTGATACGCGCAACGTGTTGGACGTGCAAGCCGAGGTTAAGGGTTTTGCTATTGCTGATATGACATGCTGGTTGAACAGATAAGAGAGAGAGAGAGAGAGATAGAAGGGGGGTGGGGGAGGAGATAAAATGGATTGGATTGATGGGATCGTCAAGGGGGGGGGGGCAAAGGACTCAGGCGGAACGGAACGTCAGACGACCAGTTTTTGGGGCAGGGGCCCGTTTTGAGTGTGTGCCGCCCCCCGGTTCGGTGATTATTACACAGGGACGACGGACGAGAGCAGGAACCACGGGCTGATCGGAAAAGAAGAAGAAGAAAAGCCTTATCCCAGCAGAACATCTCCTGTTTCTTTTCTTTGTTGGTATTTCGGGCTGGCCCCCTCCTTAGCGCCGGCGGTGATGGTGATGATCCTGTGGGGCCGGGGATCTCTCTCTCCTCTCGTCCGCCGTCCTGGGAGAGACATCCCCTTCCCTCCCCCTAGTGGCAAAAGCTGGGAGTGAAAAGCAACCCCTCAAGGATAATAATGCCGCGTAAGAGGGAGCTTGAGAGAAAAGAGGGGGGGGGAGGGGAGAAAGAAAGAAAAGACAAGAAAGAGGGTGGAAAGAAATCCTCCGTCACAAGAAGGGGTGTATGGGAAAAGGACCAATAGTAAGTACTACTGTAGTACCATGCGTGGGAATTGAGTCAAGGTCTGTGTGCGTATGTGCGTGTGCATGTGTGTGTGTGTGTGTGTATGAGTGAGTAACAATAGCCTGAATCCGACTGCACAAATTCAAGTTACACTATACCTTGTGGTTGGGGGGAGCCCTACAATGTCACAACCCATCTTCTCCTCCCCTCCCTCCCCCCCCCTCTCTTGACAGGTGCTCCTAAATCTCGCTTCCGGGTCGCCGGTGATTCGACTTTGGGAGAGAAGGAAGGAAAGGAAGAAGAAAAAAAGAAGGAAAATTTAAAAAAAACCAACCCTCCCCAAAAAAAACCCCCCCGGCGCGCATGTTTCGACGCTACGTAAGCCTGGACAAGCCTAGCACTTACATAGTAGCAATCTTCCAGAAGCAGTGGAGTCAAGGGGGGGAAGTGGAGGAGGAGGGTGGGGGGGTCACAACAAGAAGAAGAAGGGGAACGCGCTGTCAGATCACCCCTGGTCGCGCGCTCCCAAAGTGCGTGCATGATGGGCCAGGCCCCCTGACTTAGCTAGTGTTATAGTACCAGAGTTACAGTAGTCACGATGCTGGGAAGGGGACCGAATAACTACAGTGAAGGATGAGCTTTTTCTTGTTTTTTTCTTCTCTTTCTTTTTATTACAGTACTTAAGTACTTACTTAGGGAAAGGAGTAATGAACCGCCCATCCGAATCCACCAAATTAACTGGTTCCCAAACCCCGTCAGTCCGTTTCCCTAACCCCTACCCACCTTACTTCTCAGACAAGTTGTACCTTGACCCTACTTTGCTCTGATCAGCTGAATGGATGGCTCTCTGTTGCTGGTGCTGTTACTTGTCCTGTCACTGCAGCTGTAGGTACGCCATCCTCATCAAAATGGCAGGGGTACCCAAACGAACAAGAACCGCTCCTTCCCCCCCCCCCCCCCTTCCCCCCAGCCAGCCACACTAGGCGGATCCCAGATCGTCGGGTTCTTGCGCCTCTTCCCTCCTCCTCGTAAACCCTGCATTAGTTAGTGAATGAGTTAGGTCTGTCTCTGGGCTCCCGCCCATTAGTTTTTTCTTTTCTTTTCTTTTTTTCTTTCTCCCCCTTCTCTTTTCCTCTCTTTGGATCGGTCATCTTTCTTTTTTGCTAGTTCCTGGATGGGAGGAGGGGTGGTGTCAGCCTGAAAAAAAAGATCATCAAAAAATCGATGAGGGGGCGTTCAATACTTGACATTGACCTCTTTTTCATTACTTATGAAAGACAAAGATCGTCCGAGAAGGGAAGAAAAGAAAGAAGAGGGGGAGAAAAGGAAAGACGAGGAAAGGGAATGGTCTAAGACTTTTTTTTCAAAATCGATAATGCATACATTGATCGCCGACCTTGACCACGGGACCCCGGAGAAAAAATGAGAGGGAGGAGTGACGAGAAGGAAGAGAGGAATGGCCATGCACGCACGCATGGCATGTGTCCCTTTCTCGGCATGGCGGCCGCCCAACATACACACGCTATATGATATATTATTTTGTTATGTATGTAACAGGGGCAACAAACGACGACGACCGGGAGGGCAGAGAGAAAACAAAAAGGTTAAAACAAATGAGACGGGGCGGCCGCCATACACCACACAAGATCCCAAATTTTTGTTATGCGTGTGTGTGTGCGTGTGTAGCCATCATGACCATGGCCTCCCGCCCGCCCGCGCGCACACACATACACATGCATGTACTTGTACATCAATCATATGATGCAGCGTTGCAGTGGTCCGTTCGCACGGCATATGGCCCGAGACGGGAACATTTTGGGCGCCTTGTCTTCCTTGCCCTGCAGGTCGTTACGTCGTTCGTGTGTTGTGCGTTTGTCCGTAGGAACACCCCCCCCCCCGGGCGGCCCCCTGGCTCCTCCTCCCCCAAACCAAGCGTTTTTCTTGTGTGCGTGTACAAGGCGGCTTGCATACATGTGTGTTGTGCGTTGTGTGCATGCGTGTGGCGGTCCGGCGTGTCAAGAAGCCGCGGTCGCGCGGCCGTGTCCTCCTTATTCGGGTGGTCACAAAACGCGAATTTTGAATCAGTCAATAGCAGTAGCAGTAGTAGTACACCAAGACTAAGATATTTTCCTTTCCCCCTCTCTTCTTCTTCTTCACAGGGAAAAGCTTTTTCAATTTGGAATAGTAAAGAAATTTGTTTTTAAAATTCATCAAAATCAAATAAAAAGAAAAGCAAGACGCTTGGCTTAGCGATGTGCATCTGGTGCTCTGTCGCTGTTGTAGTTATACATACAGTCTAAAACCGATGGGTATCTTCTATCTTTTATCTTCCTTTCTGGTGCCAGCCCAGAGCCAGCGTTGCCCAGAAACAAAAAAAGCCGTCGCGATTCGTCAGAGTATTCTTCCGGTATGTGTACAGCAATAGACATGATAGAGAGAAAGGCAAGAGGGAAAAAAAAGAAGAATCGCGACAAGATAGCCCCTGGGAGTGAGAACAGAAAAAGAAGAAAAAAAGACAGTAGGAAAAGGAAGGAAAAAAACAGATGGCAGTGAAGCCGAAGATCTATATGCGTGCCCAATCCCTTTTCTCTTTTTTTTAAACCCCGAACCGTCTCGAAGTCCCATTTTGTGATCCGTCCCAACTCTTTCCCAAAGGCACCGTTGAAAAAAAAAAAAAAAAATAAAAGAAGAAAAACAAAAAACAAAAGCCACAAGCCGCCAAGATATCAGAGCCGTTTTTCTGTAACCTAACCCCGATCATGCCAGAAGTAGAGAGAAATGAGAAAAGGAAAGAAGAAAGAAAAAAACACCCTGGTCTTGCTAGCTCAGTCAGGTCCTTGTCGTTACTGTGCTCCGAGGCTATTGACCCGGGTAGTAGGTCGGTAGCGCGGGGAGGAGGCCACAGAAGAGAGGGCCGGGAGGTAGGTGGTGGGCGGCGGAATCGACCCCCATCTTCGGCGAAATGGTGTGATAGGAGAGGATTGCGAACAATCCAAGAGATGGCGATGTGTGCACCTGACGCACAAGAAGCAGAGCGGACCTGCCCAATTCCAAAGCCCGACCCGATCTAGTTGAACGCCGTGTGCAGCCAGAAAAAGTAACACTGCCCGAACTGAGACCACCCCCACCATCATCCCCCTTCCATTCGGTGCTGGTGCACCCAAGGAAGAAAAGAGAAAACAAGAATCTGAACAGATCTGGATCCGTGCGCTAACTCTGCTGCGGTCGCTAGTGCTCGGGGAAGAAGATGATGTGATGGGCAGCGAGCCCAGGGAAAAGAAAAAGAAAAAGAAGAAAAGGCCTGTGTATCGTCTCTTCGGGAGGAATGCATATTAAAATGGTGTACTGTGTCGGAATGCCGATCGCTCGATCCAAAACAATGGGCCTTTGTACCTGTGCGGCAAGGCCAAGGAGAGAGTACAAGAACGCAAAGCTTTTGAGTGTGTGTTTTTTGAGTGCGTGCGTGTAAGTGTGTGTGTGTGTGTGTGTGTATGTATGTTGGTACAGGTCGTAGGGGTTTTTGGTTTTTTTTTCTTTTCTTTCTTTCTGACGGCGCGTTTGACGTCGCATCGATTAAAATCGTCATAGGTTGGAAGGCTATGCCGTGTTGTCCAAGAAGTAGAGGAGGGAAGGGTCGGTGTGTGCCCAGTTTGCTCGGGCCTCAGCCAATTGTCCTGCAAGCAAGGACAAGGAAGAATTTCATGGCTGAGATGGAAAATGCGAGGGCTCGCCGCCACTGGATCTGACTGCCGGGGAGGGGGGTGGGTCTTTTCTTGCAGAACTGCAGCGCAGGGCACAAATGCAGCGCAGCGCAGTGATGCGGCACTAACCCATAGTCGCAGCCATTGTTTCGGTTGGTAGCGCGAACCAAGGGATGAAGCGATTTACCGCGGCTTGGGTGGTGGTGCCGGTTTTGGAACGCCAGTTGTATCATAGCCGGAGCGGGCCTGGTTGGCCGTGACCTGTGTCTCTCTGGTAACCATTTTGGCTAGGATAGACTGTGTGACAGGGAAGTAGAGTTGAGAGGGGCTATACGGCAGCCAGCGTTAGCCATCTGAGGGTGGAACAAGAAATTCCAAAGAGGTGAATGATGATGATGATGTATGATGGGCAGACTGAGAACAAGAAGAATTGGGGGAGAGGGAAGGAATAAATAATAATTTCAAGCAAAAGAAAGAAGGGTAGGGGAAAAAAGCAAGCCAGAGGAAAAAAAATATTTATTTGTCCTGTGCACGGGGAATTGGGCCTCATTAAATAAGATTGTCGCAGGGATGGATGCGCGAGGCATGTCAGGGGGCCCAATTCCGGCTGGAGCGACCGGGTTGGGCTGCGTGGACAAGGCAGCAGCCACACACAAGACACACAGACACACATAGAGCAGCCAAGACATAGCGGCGAAGGAAGGGGGGTGGGGTGCACAGAGAGTAAGAGAGGAGGAAGGGGAGAAGAAGAAGAAAAAAACAATCCCAGAGAACACCACGCTATCAGGATCTAAGGAGGAAACAGGAAACAGGGGAAGAAAAAGGAAGCAAGAAAAAAGAAACAAGGGACTGAAATGAGTGGGTGGTAAGGCATGTCTGACTCACAGATTAGGTGTGCGGAAGGTCGGGCTGCGGCGAGTGAGGCTTGCAGGTGACTTTCGAGAGGAGGGCAGAGACGGGAGTGACGAGGGCGGCAGGGGATTGGAAAGGACGAAAATTATAGGCGTGCGCCAGGCGTGTTCCTGTCGGGGCGTGGAGGAGCGCAGGCAAGTAGACGTGTCGCCAGTAAAAGCTGAGGTTGCGTTGTTAGATGCAGGGCCAGTGGGACCGTGGTGGAGGAACTGGAGGCGGCTCCGAAAGCGTGGTGATGACGGTTGGTCTATTTATGGGCCACTCATATGCGGGCTGATGTCGTCGCGGTTACTGCGGTTCGTCGTGCTTGGGGTAACTGCCACGGTGACGTTCTGGGGCCTTTTGGGCGTATGTGTGTATGTGTTGTCTGTCGCAAGGGATGCGAGTTAGGAATCGTGCCTTTTTTTGCTTCTCGCTCTTCTTCCTTCCTTCTTTTTCCTGTCCGGTCGGATGTAGCCGAGATCTTGGTGCGTGTCTGGCTTCGTTTCTTGTCGGGGAGACCGCCTCGCGTAAAGTAGCTTTGGGTTTGTTTCCCCCCCTTTGTCTTCCTTGCTTTTTTTTTTTGTTTTTTTGGAGATGATGTCGTAGGGTGGTTGGTCTCTGTCAAGGTTGACCTCCTTGATGTCAGGTACGCTGCAGGTTGCCGGACTGGGGTCCTTCTAGAAGGGTGGTCTGGTTGCAAGCTGAGTGGTCCACAAAAAGTTGGGTTGTACAGCAGCACGCAGCCGGTATAGATGTATGCGTTCGCAGGTTGGATCCCCGGAAACGTGTCCTCTGGTGGGTTCTGGGTTGTGAGATCAGATCGATGGCGATTTGGATCAGAAGCAGGAGAGAGATGACAGCCGGGAAAGGGTTGCGTCAGTCAGGCAGTGCCGTCCAGGGAAGGTCGGTAAACGATGGTGGATGGGTTCGTGAACGGGTATCCGTGTTTCAGGACGAGCAGTAGCGAGGAGGCTTGTATTATATTGCGCGAGAGAGCGAGAGAGAGAGAGAGAATGTTGCTCTGGAGATAAACCACATAGGCTTGAGAGGGAGAGAAGAGGCAAGAGAAGGAAGAAGAAAAGAGGAAGACGGGTGCTTATTAAATGGGAATTGGGAGGGGGGAAAGGGAGTGTTTCGTAGATCAGAGCATGGGAAGGGGGGGCCGTGTCTTATAATAGACTTCAAAGCTGTGAGAGACCGTGCAAAACCAGAGGAGAAGGAGACCAGGAAGAGCAAAATAAAAAATAAAATAAAAAAAGGATATTAAAAAGAAGAAGGGAAAAGGAACCAGAGACAACCACCAGCCTGTGCAAGCCTGTGCGTGATTGCCGATGATTACGCCGTGGCAGAAAGAAACATGTAACAAGGTACTGTACATGTAGTTTTTTTTTTTCTTTCTTTTTTCCTTCTCTCTCTCTTTCTTTTCTTTTTGGCTCTCCAGGAATCTGATGGCTACCGTATCTGAGAATGGTCAGGACAGGGGGGGCAGAATGACAGAAGACAGGCTCTGGCAAGGCGCAAGGCAATAACGGGACCCATCAACCCTGGACCCCCATGAACCCAAATCAACCCCATGAACCCTTGCACGCACAACACTGACAGGGGGCATGGTTTGGGGGGCGGGCTCAACGGGGGGGAGCCTGAGTGACTCGCCAGGGTTCCTGGCGGTACCTCTACCACATAGTAGCAGGTTGTCACTGCCAGCTACCAGGATATGGTACTACTACGGTACATAGTGGTACTACACAGGCACTATTCAGACAGGGAGAGAGAAGCAAAAAATAAAATAAAAAAGAAACGAAAATCCAGGGTGTGAGAAAAAGGTGGGATGGGAAGAAGAGCCAGAATAGGCTAAGCAAGGCAATGAACGGATCGACTTTCTGCCTCTCCCAATGTTGGCTGCGCCGTCGCTAATGCTCTAGTAGGGCCGAGCAAATAATTTCGGCCCATGTCCAGCTGGGAGAAAGAGTTGGGGAGGGAGAGAGGGAGTGTGCGTGCCCTCTTGGATGTACTGCCGTTGTGAGATAGGCTAGAGGTACCGGAACGTCTTACGCGGGAAAAGGGAACGCCGCCCAAGGTAACGGGTCAGGTCCCCTGACCCTTCCGCCCATGTACCTGCATGGGTAGTGTGGAGGCTACGGGCTACATGGCGGGCTCCTCAGGTGGTACTATGGTACATGGTAGCGCCTGCTGTGCTACTACCTCCATACCAGAGTGCTACTATGGGCCAGCCCGGGGGAAGGAGGGGGATCCACCTAAAGCCCGACCTGCCTACGTCGTCCTGCAGCCCAGGTCTAACAACCTTCTTCTCTCCCTGCTGTATTACATTCATTGTACTTGTACATACTTTGAGTACAAAGTACTCTTACTATAGGACAGCAGGACAGCCGCGGCTCGGGGGGGGGGGGGGAGGAAACATGCCTGTCCAGTCGCGTGAACAAGAATGTCAACTCCTCGGTACGAAAGTTTACCACTACGACTATGTAGGATGCATTGATCCGTGAAACGTCGCAGCTCGTTCGTCCCGCATGCCATCAGCCATTTATCCCCCTCCCCTCACTGACCCTGTTTTCAGCAGGCGATGAGGTGCTTAGGCTGGGTGGCTGGTGTGACCTCAGCTTCTTTTTCTGGGGCGGGTTCGGAATCGCCTCTCTCTTTTTCTTTCCCTCCCTGGCGGTTTTTTTCTCTCTCTTCTTATTTGTCTCGAACCCTGCACGAGCGCTCGCCTGGGGCTTCTCTTACAGCGGGATCCCTCGCTTCATTTTGGCCCCTCGTTTCGCTTACCAGCTTTCGGTAATATTCCAGAATCCCCCCCCCCCCCCTCTTCTTCTTCTTCTCCTCTTTCGCCTGATGGATCAGGAGGCAGGTGGGGAGGGGAAAGGATTCAATCCTCTTTGTCCCTATGCTGTGGGTCAGCAGGGTACATGGCATCTCCATTCAGACCGGCCCGTCTCCCATACCCTGGGTCCAGGCGATTTTGTTGGTGCTGAACCGGTGAACTGACTTGAGCTACCACGACCCTTCACGGTTAAAATTGAAGGTGTGTGTGTGTGTCGTTGCTAGAAAGTTCTTTTATTATTATCACTTTATATTTTGATTGGTTGTTATTGGGTGCACGCACTGTACTTAGCTAGTAATATACACTGTCGCGGGGATCGCTCCTACTGGACCGGCCGCCGCCGCCGCCGCCGCCGCCGCCTTGTGGCTGTCGAATTACGGGGACTGATATTTAGACAGAAATTCTGCGAGTGTGCCTACCTATTGCAAAAACTGTTGGGGACCTTGACCGCAACATTGAGAATAGGGTCATGTCTGTTCAGACCATTTCAGCAGACCATGCTGTACTATTCGAGCCAGACACGCCGCAAAATTCCCCCCTTCTCATACGCCGTGTCTCAACATCTTTTTCGTCTCTTGCGTTTGTGCCTTACAGAGAAAGAGACATATCGGCCCCCACCCTCTCAGGCTGTTCCAAACACATCGAATCTATTACTTTTCGGCCGCCAAAACTACTGCTGCCTGGGTCTACCGCAGCTCCGATCGTATGTAGTGCTCATGTGTTGCTAGGCAGTCTAGAGCTAAGCCACGAGAGAGAGGGAGAGAGAGAATGGGCTTCTCGGAGGCACTTGATCACATGAGGCAGAACCTGGTCGCCGGAAGGAAAAGGAGGAGGGGAGACCTTTCGCAGAACTTAGCCTCACATGATCAGCCCATTTCAGGCCCCCCCCCCTCCCCCTCCTCCCGATGTGCCGAGAGGCCAGATCATCTGTGGTCGGGATAACTGCTCTGGATGGTGCAGGCTACCAAGACTGAATAAAATCCCACGCAGAGACAAGACCCGAAGGGATGGGACGGGCGGGGACGTGGCAAGATGACTAAGGCCATCCACGCTGCGGACCGCAGGTCAGCAATAAGCTGCGCCGGGGGGCGTGGGGGTGGGTAAGAGAAAAAAAAACGTGGGCGTAAGCGTCACAGGTTTACAGGTACTTGTACTTTACTTTCTCTGTTTGTGTATGTGTATATGTGTATGTCTGTCTCTGTGTTTGTGATAGGACGGGGCTCGGAAGGGGCGGATGGGGTTCGCAAAAAAAAAGGGGGGGGGGGGGGGGCGGGGGCGCCCTGCGGGGGTGCTGTGGGCTTTTGGTGTGGTGCGCGGGTA
>JACWST010000377.1:0-23728 GCA_014850475.1 Cryphonectria naterciae | reverse complement strand
TTCTTCTTCTTCTTCTTCTTCTTCTTCTTCTTCTTCTTCTTCTTCTTCTTCTTCTTCTTCTTCTTCTTCACCACTTTGTTTTAACTCACAACCCCTTCTTTCGCCCATTCGTTTGATTTACATCCTCTCCTCTTCTTCCGCCCCTTCGTTTGACCTAAATTACTCTCCTCTTCTCTCGCCACTTTGTTTGAACTCATCGTCCTTCTTCTTTACTTTCCCTCATCTCTTCTTCCGCCCCTCTGTTTTATCTCACATTCTGCCTTCTTCTTTCGCCATTTGGTTCTAACTCACATTCTTTTCTCTTCTTCTCCATCCTAACATACTCTTCTCATTACCCTCCTCTTCGTGTACTTTCCTCATGTATTCTTCTGTCCCGACTTTCCTTCTCCTGTACCTACTCTGCTCCTCCTGTACTTGCTTTTGTACCTTCCTCTTCATGTATCTCCTCCTCATGTACTGATTTCTTCACATATTTCCCTCTCTTTTGGTGTATGCTTTCGCTTAGTTTATCCTCTTCCTCTGTTTACTTCTATTCATGTACTGTCTTGCGCGCTTCGTTTATGTTTTTGTTTGTTCTACATTCTGGTTTCTTCTTTTACTGTTTCTTCTGTTGTCCAAGATTTCCTGTTACTGTTTCCTTCTTTCATTGGTCCTTCCTTTCTGTCTTCTTTTAATTCATGCATTTCTCTTGTCATGCTATCTGTCCTCTTTTTTCTTTCTCTTTCTCTCCAAGTGGAATTTGTATTGTTCCCAAGTGGAAGTCATCTGTCCAAGTGGAGTGATCTGTCCAAGTGGAAATAATTATTCTCTCCAAGTGGAGGTTTAAGTGTTCTGTTCAAGTAATGATTGTTCCCTCCAAGTGGATGTGTACCCTCCAAGCGGAGGCGTTCTGTCCAAGTGGAAATGTTCCTCAAGTGGAATATCTGACGTGCTATTGGCTCTTCAGCTCACTATCGTTCTTATCATCTCATTCACTACACCAAGTTACTTTCAACTTCTCATTCTATACTGCTATCCCGTTCTATTTATTTTCTCTCTTTATGTTAATTAGCACCGCTTTTCCAATTTGAATAATCTTCTTTGCCGTACCATTAGTTCGTCCTTCTGCTGTTTTCTTCTGAGCCTGTGTGCTAGTATGGACTGTCTTTCCTCGTTTTAAGCACCTCGCACCCGTCTCAAAGTCTGAGCATATCCTCAAGTACCAATTTCTGACGTTATTTTTCCTATAAAACATTTCCAATAGATGATCAGGGGCGGAGAGGTGGATCTTCTCTTTTCCTTGCCGGCATCACTGGATATTTATCACGACATGCAGTAGCTCCTATGTGAGGCGATTGTGGTCTCAAGTGAACATAGTAATCCGTGACTTATTTCTGCTATATGAAGTAAATAAAAAAAAAAGAGAGAGAGAGAGATGAAAAAAGAAGACAAGTGTATCACGTGTAGATGACTCTGAACTGTGTCACGAGCCATCGGTTCCTGCATGCTTTTCAAAGTCATATTCACGTCAGTCATAATCTCCACCCTCGTATCCACAAGAGGAATTCGTTGCTGGACAATCTTCCCTCACTCATCAAGAAAATGCCGGTCCCCAAAGACATCAGGGTCCTCCTGGCTGTTTTCCCCACCACCCTCCTCAGGAGCCGGTACCTCGCCAGCCCCGCTCGGTTTGAGATCTCCCCCAGTCCCCTCTAGACTCGCCGTCGCGAAATTCCACTCGCCATCGACCACATCCTCCCTCTCGCCCACGCCATACGCCTTCCGGCCCATCTCGTCGTTGTTCCACGTGGCATCAAAGCCCATCGGCTTGACGGCGATCGGCAGGTCCGAGTACATGTGATTATCCGGTTGGGTGCGGGTCACCCCGCTGCCCCCTATGACGATGACATTGCCCTGATCACCGATAGGGAGCGAGACGACCGTGCTCGGCTTGCTTATGATTTTGTTCCGCGGCCACACACTGGTGGTGCAGCACTGGTGCTTGATCGTGCACGGGATAATGCACTGCGGGACCTGCGGGGACGGGAAGACGCAGTGAATCTCGTGCGCCGCGCCGATCGGGCACTCGTGATCAAGTCGGTGGTGATGCGTCGGGTAAGGGTTGTTGATCGACGGGCGGTTGGTGACGAAAAAGGTACGGGGCGGGGTTGGACATTTATGTTTCGGAAGGTTGCAGATTTGCTTCTGGAGCCACGGCCCCCGTCAGTCCCATGTGTCATTATCATCACGGCCTAATTACAAGCCGTGCAGGATCCCGGGTTCGGTACATACAGGTTCGGTAATAGTCGACTGCTTGTTCAAAACTGCCATGCCTTTGGCCCAGAGTTCCTCTGCATCTCGGTCAAAGTCTGGGTCGTCCTCGTCTCCCATGATCATGTCATTATCAGCAGTACTAGGAGTGGCACCTGAGGCCGAGGATTCTGCAACTGCTGCCTGTGGGCTCGGCATCGTTGGAGGGCTGGCCAGGGGTATTTGCTGCGGAAGCGATGAGTGCTCGTTAACAGGTGACTGAACAAACCCAGTCAACGCCCAACGGAAGAGCTTCTCCGCCACTCTCCTGCCGTCTAGTGAGATGCTCAGATTCTGGTACTTGAATAGTTCTTTCTCGATGAGCTCCTTAACTTCCCACTGTGAACCACGAGCAGCAGCAGCAGAGGAAGGCTGATTGTTCTGAGACAATCGCTGCACAATGGCCAGGACATATAGCTTCTTGTCGTTCGTGCTTCTCTTGGGTGGACCCGAGATTGTGAGAACTTCTTCTTCGTCCGCCCTATGATCCAACTTGCGATACCTGGGTACCCAACAAGCCGCCTGCAAGTCGATCACAAGGTCCTTCCAGGTACGAAGATTGACGACTTTGATCTTGGACGGGTCCAAGCTGGCCCCGGGTTTCCAGCTCAGGTCTCTGAGCCAGACCAGATCTCCCTTAAGATAGCGTTGGCCCGGGTCAGAGTGAAGTAGGATGCCATGGGCGTGTGTTCTGTGCGGTGGATCATTTGTTGGAACCAGTTCCTCAGGCAATTTAAAGCTAACCTCGTTGTTATTGGCTCCTAGGTCTTGTCTCACGAGAAGCATTCTACCTCTCTCCCCATCATGCTGCACTGGAGACTGTAAGACAAAGGGGCTTTGGCCATTTGGGAAGGCCAGCCGGTAGTCCTGTACGTCGACGGTGATGGTCGCCTCCATGATGACGGACAGCCTTGGAGTGTAGAAAATACCTAGAAGCATAACAAGTTCGAAAACAGGCGATCAAGCAAGCTGGCCTTTATATGTTGGAGTGAGATGAGTTGGACCAGGAGAAGGCGATGTTCACCTTGATAAGAACGTATGGAATAAATAGGAAGTCCTAAAACTGGATCCAGACCCGATTTAGGCGCCGCTTTGTAGTGTCAATATCAAGCCTGAGTGACCCTTCTCCGAGGAGGCAAAAAGGAAAAACAACCAAAGCGCATTGAGAAAACTCTCGGGTTTCCACATTCAAATGAAAGGTACGTGGAGCGCTCCAAGTCTCGAACCACATACCTTGTTGATTGCTGTGCAAAACGTCAAAAGGGAAAAGAAAAGAGAGAGCTGAAACGCCGAAAAGGTGGATGTCTAGTCAGTTCACTCACAAGCTGAAGAGTTATGAAATCTTCGGAGAATTAAATGCCCCGTCGAGCTGGTAAACTTGAGGGGATATTGATTGTTCATCTGGAATTGACAGGGGGGGGGGTCCTCCAGCTGCCATATGCTGAGTGGGCTCACTTCATTGATGAGCGCAACGAGTGTATATACTTGTGGTAAGAGTTTCGCCATGGGCAGGGTGGAGCAAGTACAGACCATATGATCACAGGCATGCAACCCAAGGCAGGATTCCACTTCTGCAGCCCGCAGCATGCTTGTGCATAGTGTTCGCGCCTTGAGTAGATGAGCTTGGCTAGGACTGGTCGCCTTACCGTCAGATCGTCAGTCCCCTGGCAGCCCTGCCAGGGAGGACGTCTGGATCCGAAAACTTCGTGGAGATCGGTTGGTCTAGCCACTAGGTCATATGCCAATGGTGGCCCAAGGCAATATTGTGTCATGGATAGACAAACAATTACAAGGAACTCGACAGACAGACCCATCTGGTTGAGCCTTGCCCAATGGGGTTTGAGGTCTGACATGCAGAAATATGTGAAAGCAGCTAGGCTGAATACAGGAAACCACAAATCGGAGGTGCCGAGACGCACTGGTCGGTAAGGCTGCTCGCACATGAGCCGCACTGACTTGGTGGCATCTCTTGGTTTGAAAGTTAGCAGGTCTCGGCTGTCACAGTCCCAGAAAGATTCTAGAACGCACCGCAGACTTCATTTTCAAAATGTGCAGCTCGTGGAAGAGGCGCCAGCACTTCAGTCCCCACATGCCGATGAAGGGTTGTCTAGAATTTCGTGGAGATTTTGCCAAACCGAAGCTCTTCACATCCAAGATCATGACCCGGGGTAGTGGTTGAGTCAGGTTTGTTTGCCCGTATGGCATGGCAACGGGGAGGCCCATCCGCCCACGTTGCCTTTTCAGCTACTCTTGTCCCGAGAGTCGGGGGCGTCTTCTTCTCTCTTGTCCTTTCTCGACAGGACATCAGCGATCCACTCCTCCACTTGCTGCTCTGCTGCCTCGTCCACAACCCCATTCGTCCCGTATAGCTTGCTTCTCGCCTTCCTCCTCAGGTCCTCCACGTTTGAAATGTCAAAGGCGAACATGACGCCACCCGTCATCATGACCCCAAAGCTGAAAACGTTCAGCGTCGCCAAGCCCAACGCCTCTATCGCCACAAGTTGGTCCTCTCCTTTGTCTGCCTGGGCGCGTGGCGGTGGCCTTGGGCCGTGGTGACTCGGCTGGTAGAACTTGGGATAGGCGTCGACCATCTTGCGAGCGACAGCGCGTCGAGAGATGAGTGCTGAGGCAGTAAGGAAGCCTGCACCAGCGAAGAATAAACCGAGCTGCTTGGCTCCGCGACGAAGGTTGTCTTCGCGGGTACGTGGAGGTTCGGGGGGGGTCGGTGGTTGTATGACCTGCGGCGGGCTGGATATCTGCGGGGCCTGTCGTGCTTCTTCCTGTTGTCGCAGCTTGATGAGCCGGTTCAGTTCTTCCTTTTCGAGACGCAGGAGCTCCAGTTGGTATCTCTGAATATCAAGGTCTCTTTTGCGCCGCTCCTGCTCTTCATTCTGAAGGGTGGTTGCTGTGGATGTTGCTGAGAACGCGGGTGTGTCGGAGCCCTTGGCCGTAGCCGCTGAGGAGAAAGGCCAGCCCCAGCCCATTTCGACCTGGAAAATAGTAATGATATGGGGCAGAGAAAAGTGTGATGTTTAGTAGTCTGAAAAAGAGGGTGACGGCACCACCTCCAGGGCCTTACAGAGAGAAAGAAAGAGGAGTGTGCGTTAGTGAGTGAGAAATTGATTGATTGCTGGCCGTAGTTGGGGTAGCTGCTCCTCCTCACGTTGGGACTTTCCGCGAGGCCGGATAAACCCAGTATCGAGGATATGCACCAATCGAGGTTAATATCATAATATGCGCTATAGTGTTGTAAGAGGTATCCAGAAAAAGCAACTTCAAGTCATCCCAGTCCCACTGTCATCAGCACCTCCTCCATTACGCCAAAGGCACAGCGTCTCCCGCAAGGCAGGCAGAAAGAAGAAGGAAGGAAGGAAAAAAGAGCTAGGCTGCCGTCTCCAGCCGTCCCAACAATTCAACAGGAATTAGCGAATACATCCTGTCCTCTGCTAAGAAAAACACACTTGCAAGCACGAAACCGCCGCCACCACTTCTGTCTCTCTTGTCGTCGTGATCGGTAATCGCCGTCACCATTGCTGATCCCAGTTGTTGAATCTTTTTAGGTTGAGATAGACCTTGGCGGCATCTGGGCAGACAAGTCAGTGAGGGCTCTCTCGCTGCGAAGACCTCGTCATCACATGTCTCTCTCTCGCTCTCACCTTCTTTTCGCTGTACGGCGTACTCGTTGGCGATCAGCCGGTGCCCATACACAGAAGTGTTGTGGATCAGGAAAGGGCTCAACGTCTTCTGGCCGTGCAGCAAGAACTCTACGGGAAATTGGTGCACAGGTGCGATGACCTCGGGCCTCAAACGCTTCTTGCTCCGCTCATAGGTTACCTCGCTGTCCAGGACGATGTGGTCTCGCCAGTCCTTTCGTTCCAGAACCATCTCCATCTCTTCCAGGTAGTCCTGCAGATCTTCCGGGAATGTCAGGTTGGCGACAATGTGCAAGATCTGCAGCATATACCTGACATATTCGTACCGCACAGATCGTGGCCACGGGTGTTTTTTAAAGAAGGCCTCGTCACCGACACTGACTTCCCAGATTGCATGACACTTCCTAACCTCGACGAGAGATTTCACCAGGTCCTGGTGCAGGAGGAAGGTGGTCTCTGAAGCTCGCGGCCCCAGGTCGCCCAGCCTGTCTTCGAGTTTCGCAAGTATCTCATAGGCTCGGATCAGGGGCGGTCCGGCGCATCGACAGAACAGTTTCAGCGTCCTGTCGGCACGATCTCTCGGCCGCAGTCTCTGCTGTCTAGCTTGTAGGGCCTTGACGTCCCTGAGCTCTGGCAACCTCTGGAGCGTCTGCAATACATATTGACAGGAGACTACACGAGGCTTGGGCCGCGGAGAGGAGAGGACGGCGTTGTTTCCCCGGCATGGGTCCTCATAGCCCAGGACTCGCAGGTGCCAATCAAGATAGAGGTTTCTGAGAAGGCTGAAGTTCATGATCGGCCGAGAATCAGGTTGGAGACTCCGAACGTCTAGAACTCGAAGCACACAGAAACCCTCAGACTCGGTAGTTGCCATTAACAGCCGGCAAGGGGGGCAACTTGTTATACTTGCGGGGTGTGGACGGCAGACGGGTACAGGACACTGATGTATCTCTGCAGACCGCAAGTTGGGTGTTCCCGGTTGCTTATCCTCTGTGCCAGCCGGCCTTTTATTTTTTTATTTTTTTAAGATTATGAATGCTTTTTCTTTTTCTTTTCCCCATCCCATGTGTCAAGGGAGGAGGAAGGACTGACAGTGACAGGCAGATAGGTGCATAGTCCGGGACCGCACTAATGCGTTGATGGAAAAAGAAATGATGTGAGATCGGCGAAAAGCAACTTGTTTCTTCCCAAGTAGCAGTGATAGGCCAAGATCCTACGAATCCGTTCCAGCAGAGTCACTTTACTAAACAAAGCTAAATGCACAATGAGTTGTCTGATCATTTCACTTCCCTGGCCGTTATTGCTTTTGTTGTGAGGCCGTCCAATGGGCGCGGCTTGGGTGAAACCCAATACAGCATAGTGGCTGCGGGCCCGGCAGGACGGTGGAGGTCTGGTGGTGGGGAAGAAAGGCCCTCTCTATTCTAATGTCACGTCGCTGAATCTCAAAGAGACAAGTCAAGTCACTTTGAGCGGCACGACCAACTCCTCCTCTCAGGCGGCCTCCTCTTCTCTCTCAGTGTATTGCCTCTTCTTGCAGTTTGTCAGTCCATCGTTTTTGCCAGTCACCTCAAACAAGAACTCCTGGCGAGTCGAACGCAGGTCCTCGGTGTTCTAGAACCACGGGGGGAAAAGCTCGTTGAAAGACAAACGTCTCGGGCGGGAGGGGAAGACACAACAAGGCGCCGCCACGTTGTCAATTTCTTCGTTGCATCGAACCTGCTTGGACTGAAGACGTCACACTCCACCTCTTCTGCACCCTACAGATACCCAAGTGAGGGCGAGACGAGTTTCTTTTGTTACAGCCTGTCAGCATACATAGTGTAGGGCATTCATTGAACGCACGAGTAACCATTGCCCGCCACCCACCACCGGGACGGGCGGCCCAATTCCGACGCTTTATCGGCCCAACTTATTGGCTGAGCCTTGCTTTACGACCCTCATTAGCACACAGGCCTGCGACTCCATCACGGCACAGATGCCCAGCATGCCCAAGGAGAGACGGCCCACGAAGCCTGCCTCGAAGGCAAAGGCCCCCGTCGCAGGAGCAGCACCAATAACCCCAGCGCCTCTGCCCGCCTGGCCTGTCTTCAGGCCGCCTTTGCCGCTGGCTGATCTCGAGCCCGAGGCCATGCTCGACTCGAGAGTCCTCCTCGTCCGAAACTTCTGGCCCAAGTCGCTGTGCCGGGACTACGTCTCGTTCCTAAGGACCCTTTCGCTCAGCACCACCCCAGGCAAACCCAAGCGCGGCGAGGCCGCTCGGGTCAACGATCGCTTTCAGGTGCAGGACCAGGGTTTTGCCAAGAGGCTGTGGCTTGATACAGGCCTCAAGGATGTCTTGACGGCGGACGAATGGAATGGTCTGTGGTGAGTTGCCATCCCGTTGGCAGAATTCAGAGCACAGCCCAAGCTATTGCATATAGCTGATGCACCCACCTCCTCACCTTGGTTCAGGGGCGGTGACGTCGTAGGCCTGTCTCCCAACATTAGGGTTTATCGGTACTCGCCTGGACAGTTCTTTGATGCACACTGTAGGTGAAACTACTGCTGGGGTGGATTCATTGATATCAACCCTCCTTGGTTTTCCTTTCTGTCACTTTTCATTTATGATCTCTCCAAAAATTTCGCACCCATACGATCTATTAAGGTATAATCTTCGTTGGATCGTAATTCTGTCATCATCCTCCCAATGCCCGATACCTGTCGGGCGCCCTCGAGGGTTGTCCTCCTCCCACACCACCAATCTTACTCAAGATGCAAGATCATTAGCGCTCTTGATCGCTTCCCTCTCTGCGTTTCTCGGACTGCCTGCGGCTCTGCGGGCTCACTCACTGTATCGCCTGTCATGGTTTTCAGTTGCGTCTCGGCCAAATCTCGGGGCAGTTGAGTCGTAAAGATCCTCAACAGAGGCAAATGGGGGCCCTTGTTGATAGGCCACACATGTCCGCCTCATTTATTTTTTTCTTCCTCTCTTTTCTCTCCCCCCCCCCCCCCCAACACGAGGACGGCAGAGGAAAGGCATTCGCCACCGTCCTACGCACAGCCTCAAAAAGTGATTTCAAACGAATTCATGACAGGGGGGAGTCAAGGGGCTGGCGGAAACGCCGTGGGCCGGCATCCAACTATCTACCACTGCATACTACACAAGCCCAAGCGGGCGGCTCGGCTGCTCGGTTTGATGGAGTACGCTGTTGCGTTTCAATCCTAGCGGCTTGCCGACGTGCATACAGATTTACAGAACCACGGCACACCGCCGTGAAGGAAGGGGAGGGGGGGGGGGAGAAAACCACATACACACACACACACACACACACATGGAGAGAGACACAGAGAGATAGACAGACTCGGTGTGACCATGGGGTCTTTGGCTATTCACAAAGTTTCTCTGTTGACTACGTTCTCACTAACGAAACGCCTCCCTAGATGACGACTCGAATGTCGTACAAATCGAGTCAGACCACGGCGCGGTTGTCACCAAGACGACGTGGACACTGCTACTATATCTCACCTCTGCAGCTGATGGATGTCAAGGCGGTGAGACAGTGTTCTTCCCTCATGACAGGAGGGTAGCAAAAGAAGAGGTTGCCGTCCCACCCGAGACTGGGATGCTTCTTCTTCACAAACATGGTAACGACTGCATGCTGGTGAGTCCCTCCATCCTTCTTCCGTCACAGCGCCTGCGACGAATGGACGCAGACACACACACACACACACTTTCTCTCTCTCTCCCTACATCTCTCTCTCTCTCTCGTGTTGTACCATCTCAAACCAACTCTTCCTCCCTCATGGTGCGGACCACTCAACTGATACAATGCTATACAACATAACAGCATGAAGGAAGGGAGGTCACTGCCGGCGAGAAATGGATCATCCGTAGTGACCTTTGCGTGCGAAGGTGAAAAGAAAAGGAGGCATATGCCCAATGTATCCCATCCTTGACGCGGGCTTTTGGGGGGGGGTAGAGCCTGGCAAGGACCTTTCCTAGCTCCTCATCTTTCTAGATAAGGCAGGCTGAAGCTCTCGCGGGATGTTCAGCCCCCAAGCGGGGTGAGCATCAAGTGATCTGCAGAAGTAAACCTTGGCTGGGTCAGTTTCTGGTTTCACCTTTCCTCGAAACTACTGGGTGGGGACATGGAGACCACCTGATCACAGGTTTCCCATCCGACCACTTTTAGATCAGAGGGGGGGGGAAGGGGGTGGGGGGGAGAGAGAGAGAGAGAGAGGAGATATATGCTTTGTTCATGTGGGCCTCCCTCCAGGAAAGCCGAAGAATGCCCTGCACCACGACCCGAGGTAGCACCTAGACTACAAGCCTATCTGCACAACCCCCTCCCAGGCAGTGATTTGGGGCTGTCGGCCTGAATTGACATGGTGAATTTGAGTATAGCTTCCCTTTT
Source organism: Cryphonectria naterciae (assembly GCA_014850475.1). Taxonomy (NCBI): domain Eukaryota; kingdom Fungi; phylum Ascomycota; class Sordariomycetes; order Diaporthales; family Cryphonectriaceae; genus Cryphonectria; species Cryphonectria naterciae. The sequence continues at coordinate 13,392 of JACWST010000377.1, read as the reverse complement.
CTGCCCCACCCCCTTCGCTCTTGGAAGATGTGTGAGCCGTAACTGATAGTCATGACTCCTCGCCTAGCTGGCCGACCTATGGGGAAGGCGTCCGTCCGCTTGAAGCTGTCGGCTTCCTGCAAGGGATGATTTTTGATCCCAGCTCTTGACTTCAAGGATGCTAATACATCGCACCGACGGGCTCAAAGACGTCTCGACTATGGTGCCGCTCAGGAGCATAGGATTCAACGGCAAGTGAAATATCTGGTGCCTGGATACGGTGAGGCCCAGATGAGCTTTTTTTTAAATTTTTTTTTCCCCTTTTCTTTTTCTTTTTCAAGCTGTCAGAGTATATCGTCCAACCCTCTCTCATCTTCTGAGAAATTAGAGCCCATGACGAGAGCAATGTGACAACAACAGAATAAATGATATTATCATTACAGAAGCCCTCATCATTCTCTGCTCGAGAAGCTTAAAAAGAAAGAAAAGCCAAGCATACTGGCCCCACAGTCTTGCTGGCTACCTTAGAAATGGCCTCTCCTTTCCCCTGCGTCACTGCGAAACACTCGCAGAATGCACCAGCCTGCCCCACTCCCTAAGAAAAGAAGAAAGCAGAAAGAGAAAAATGCCAAAAAAAAAAAAAAAAAGGAGGAGAGACTCCGTCATGACGTCCACGACGCTATCATAGAGTCCACCACTGCGCTTCTCTCTACACCGCAGCCAACAGGTGAGAGCTAGGGGAAGATTGCTGGCAGAGGGAAACGATGGTGTCAAATTTCAGGGCGAAGCCACGGCGGCGTTGCCGTGAGAAGAGGCTTGGGATGGAATCTGTGCGCTAGCAGGCGTGGTGACCGTGGTTCAATATGGAGACCCCCCCACACCACAATATGTTTTGCTTCTTCGATCAGGTTCTCGGTCGAGCTGAAGAGGGGGGTTTCACGAGCCGTGTCCGAGGAGGCAGATGGTAATGTTCAGCGCAGCCTTGAGATCGGCACCTGTCACTTATGATCTGGGGCTGATTCCGCCTTCGTTAGGATGTTAGACGACCCATCAGAAAATAAGATCCTGTCATAATATTCGTTCGTTCACTACGTAATACTGTTGACCAACATGAAGGCAAACAGTTTTTGCAGACTCTTTCTTGCCCTTTGTATCGCCTCCAAAGGAGGAAGAGGAAAAACACTCGAGATACGAATTGCAAGGCTTGGTTGAATGTCTTTGATTTCAGGCTGTGTATCTTTTCTGCAATTACCTGAATATTGATCCTCATCCCCTCCCTCCCTGCCCCCGGACTTTCTCTATTCAGCTTCTATGATTTTTTGTCCAAGACTCAAGTATGTATTTTCAAATTTTTCACCAAATAAAAACAATCATATGATCCACATCTTTGACGATTTTGTTAAACTTCGGGTTTTTACCGCGGTTCCCCTCAGCACCGCGGAACAGTCTTGCAGTTGTTTGTGGCTGGCTGAGATGCATCTTGAAACTTTGTGCTTCCATGGTACTTTCAGATAATACGGGTCCTGCTGCGGGGACCCTCACGGCCTAGGATGAGAAATTCGCCTTCAAGAGTGGGTAAAATGGTTTCACGTGGGAAAAGACACGGAATCGTGCTGCTCATTTATTCAATTCTTTTCCCCGACAGATAATATATGCCTCTGGTCTGGTATCTAACGGACGTAACATTGATGCCCTCATCCACTCCTTTGCCCATATCATTTGTATTTTAATTTGTTATTTTCCCGTAGACAGATAATATCAGACTGTTCTAGAATCCGCCAGCCTCCCTGTCGTCCAAAATCTCGACGAATATGCAACTTATTACCAACTAGTGCAGAAGGTCGCCCTGACAAGAGCCGTGATTGTCACAATACATGACGATGACGGCAGCTCGCGTCTACCGATAAAGACGAAGGCCGAGATGGCTTGTCCACAATATCAAGACTAATGGGCTATTATATTGATGATCCGGAGCGTGAAGCATTTTTGGGGAGAAACTCTGATGTATCGGCCAGTTCTTGTATTCGAAATGATAGCTTTTTTCAAACTTGACCAGATATGGACCAACTCGGTGCGCCGACTGGTGAGACCCAGAAAACGTGCACTAAATCATCACTTAGAATACGCTTCAAGATATCGACCAAGGAGACTGGGTGTGTCGTTGTGGTGCAGGTGAAGCCTGAATATGAAGGTAAGCGGCATGGTCTTGTGTCAATTCTTCTACTTGCGTGCCTTGCTGCCGAGAAAAAAGACCGATTCAAAGGCGAGCGTTCAGCAAGGTCAATATGCAAAGGCATAAAGAAGTCATAGTTTGTAGTCCAATATTATATCATGTTGCAAATCGGCCATTCGTACAAACGTTGAACTTTTCTAACATGAGATTGCAAAACTTCTAATCATCCACTTAGCCCTCCTCTCCAACATCGACAACGAGCTCCCCCTTTTCCCGAAAAACCACCCTCCGCCCAGCCCCAGCAGCTTCCTGGGCACCGGGAACTGGGACACCCCGCCGAGAGCGATCCTCTCGGCGGCGGCTACACGGACGAGATCATGGGCCGCGAGTGCTGAAGGGGCGATACAGATTTCCTGGCTCAGGGTCGACACCGCCGATGTGGGGCCGACACCAGGCTCTCCAGAGTACTCCGTCGCGGTCACCAAGAGGTTAAGAGCGGCGCTGGGCCGGCTGAAGGCGGAGGGGGGCCTTGAGGATGATGGCAAAGAGCACGGAGGTGTGGTTTGGGTTTGTTCCAAGGGTATGTGAGCTGTATGTATCTTACTTGGATAATGACTGGTAACGCTCGTTAAGGACGTGGCCACTCCCTTCACGAATACCATATCACAAGCTCAAAACAAAATATGGAAAATTGTCACCTTTTGCGCCTCGAGGATGCAGTCACCGTTCGAGAAGGGTTTGAGTCGAGGTGCTAGACGAAAGATCTGAGCATGAGATTACACCTCAGCCCATACAAGCCTGCCACATGCATCAGGACCAAGTACCAGTCCTGAAGATCAAGTTGGAAGTCCTGGCAGGAGCGTGATGTTGGCCGTAAAAACAGGTCTCTGTCAGGCGTGATGCGCAGCGTGCGCCCCAGTCTACCAACCCGGCACGATGATCGTCACACACAAAACCTTTCCTCAGCCATAAATATGATTTGTTGAGATTCATCATGGTGGTCATGGTGGGGAAGACATCACAATGCGGATGGCAGAAGCCCATAGAGGCACCGAGATCCCTGCGCTGTCCACGGTTGAGCGGCCCAGCGACTTTGATCCGGGATGCTGTGCGTGTCTCAGTCGTGCTGCAAGAGTCTCTTTTTAGGATAATGCGTGTCGAGATGAGACTGGGTCACATTAAAAAGAGAACATGAATGAAGTTTCAACTTCCTTGCGCGGGTTGAAGTTGAAATTGGATCCTCTGAGGAAAATTGCTCGCAGCGGGTGAGCACGTCGTCGCTACATCTAGTGAAATTTACTGGTGCCCGAAACTTATTCGTAACCCTCTCTCTCTCTCTCTCTCTCTCCATGAACCCTGAAAAAGCTCAACTTCAATCCACATTTGTCGCCCACGTCACCATCTACCAATCTGACACTTCTACACTTGAACCTGGGGCTGAAAAGTTCCCTTCTTGACTGAGACTTCATCAGCATCTGAACAGCTTGAAGCTGTCTTTGGCAAAGGTGCCACCACAACCTGCCTGTCATCCTGCCTCTCGGACGGTTCCACCCAAACACCCCGAGACGACATACCCCAGGACCTCAAACACCGATAGCCAGAGGAAGAAGAAAAAGAAAGTGAAAAAAAAAGGAAAAAAAAAGGGGGGGGAAATGGAGTCATTCGCCCTCGCAGCAGACCATTCAGGAGCCATCAACCACATTCACACAATCACCATCAGCCCGGCCATCGTGGGCATCGCCAGAGAGCTGAGGATCGTCGTGCTCGCTGTCGTAGCGGGATGGGTCGTGGTGACGGGCATTCGGAGCCTGACGGGAGGACGGGTGAACAGAAGTCCATGAGACGGACGGGGGTTTTGGAGGGGGGGGGGGTGGACAATCAAGAGGGGAGAGAGCGACGAGCCCAGCGAGCGGGACGACGCATTGTAGGAAAGCAGATGGTCGCGGATAGGCCGGCATTGTGGTGGAGATTTCTCTTAATGTCGGTCGCGGACGCCCTGAGGGGGCCTAACTTCCTTCAGGCATAAATGGTATATGTTATATACATTCGACATGGCGTTCGTGCTTTCTTGCAGGGAAAACAGCTCGTATAGCTAGCGAGGAACGCACGCCGTCTTGAGACACGCCATAGAACTCGACGCAAGTCTATTATTACCATCATCATCGAGGAAGCAGACTTTCATCTGGTCAAGTTGCTCAATTTGGCGAGCAGCTACTGCGCCCTCTATGACAGCTGGCGATAACCTGGAAGATCCACCCACCCCGGATGCCATCTGTGACTCGAGAATTGGTCGTTTTCCCCGTGAGTGTAGTAGACTGACGTGCACTGTGATTGTCCACTGGTTCTGTATGGCCAGGTCTAGGCTTTTGCCTACTCTGCTGCAATGCCCAAGTTCAAGCAGGGTGTTGTTGGCGGCTGGCTGTTGCATTGTGGTATGCAGACCTTGAGCCCCTGCTCCCACCCTTCCCAGGCTATGCCATCGTCCTTCTCAGTATCGCACACCGATATGACCCGTCCAGACGAGCCAACCCTACCTAACCACATCAGGACGTGGCATCTGCAGTCCCTCAGAAGAACAGTAGATCTAAAGGCTTGTCCGGAGCACCATACCTCTCCTTGAACTCCTTCCTCGTCAACCACTGGGCAAGCGGCATCATAGTGTCCTTCATATCCATGATGCCTCTCTTTTTCTGGTCGATGTGCGAAGCGTCAATGACGATCCTCTTGAGGTGCTCAATGGATAATGCTCCTGCCCCCAGTAGTGTTAAACAAATTGTCTTGGGGCGGCGTTGTATTGCCGATGTTTTTCCTTCCTTTCTCTTTCCTTTCCCCTTGCCATAGGATGGGGAAAAACTCACCATCTTCCAACAGGGCTGCCAAACGGGCTGGGGTGCCGACGGCGATGCCTGTCCTGTTCTTCTTGAGGAATTCGACCTGCTCTGCGACCTTGAAGTGCTTGGCGAACTATATGATTTGGTGAGCCACGTATGCCCTTTCCCAATCAAAGCCCGGCAGGGACCACCATGTCAAAAAAAAAAAAAAACAACTTACCAGCTTCGCAACCACGTTTTCCTTCTTTTGGAATTTCCTCGTCGCCCTGTCTTAAAGTCAGCATACGCAATCCCCCATAATCGGACTTTCTTCTTCTTCCTCATCACAGGAAAAGGGGGAGGCGTAACCTCACCTCACTAGATCCGCAGCCCGAAGCCCCGCCCCCGCCACCACAATCGTGTGCGGACTCCCACACTTCTTAGGTGCCGTCCCCAGCCGCCTCTTCTCCTCCTCTCCCTCGCCGCCTGCAAACTCCTCCAGGAACTCGGCCAGGTTCTCCTTCACCCTCGTCTTGGAAAAAGCAGTCGTGTCCCTGACCGCGCCCGCGGGGACGTACAGGTCCGAGAGCTCAATGGCAGACAGGTCGGTGCCGAAGCGCTTGGTGTTGGCCGCCACATAGTCGGCGAGCAGGTCCGGGTCCATGCGGCCAAAGATGGTGGTGACGCCCAGGTCGAGGTCGAGGAGCGCGTCTTCATCCTCGGCGTCTGGGCGGCGGTTTTTCTTCTGCTTGGGCTTTTTGGAGGCGGGTGGTGCTGTTGCTGCTGCCGCTGCCGCTGCCACCTCCTGCGGGGACCCGTCCTCAGCGCCTCGAACATCGTCGTCCGAGGGGGCCTTTCGCTTTTTGGATCCTGATCTTGCAGGGTAGGTTCTCTGTGTTGCTGGTTTTGACATCTTGGTAGCTTGTGTAATGAGCGACACACACAGAGACAGAAATGAAGGAGGAGGAGGAGGTGAGGACTGTCTCGATCACTGGGTGAAACGACCTTCTGTTGACCGTTGGAGACGGTAGTCGTGTTTGCCTTGTGAGAAAACGGGGGAAGTCGATGCAGGATAAGGGTGTTCTTTTTCCGAGAGAAGAAGTGAAACCTCAATGCTGCAGAAGATGAACCAAGTAGTAAGTGAGTTTTGAGGGTGGCGCCTTCACCAATGAATGTTCTTGCCATCAAAGTTTTGCCAGTGACAACATGCTTGTGAAAATCAGGAAGCACAGTTCTTTTGCGCTGAACTTACTGTACAATCTAATCTCGGTCAGGCTCAACCAGGCCGAGTGCAAGAACTAGCTGCACAGTGCGATAGGGTTGTTAAGTACCCAGAGCCCAAGGGTTAGGGCTTTAGGAGCACCATTTGCTGCTCACCTCCCCAGCTCAACACCTAAAAACATGATGCAGTGATGTAAGCCATCGGATTACTACTACTATAGCCAAGACACACGACATGCTCGCCCAAGGCCTTCATTCATTCATTCACCACAGGAAAGGCTCAAATTCTGAAAAATCATAATCGCAAAAACCGGACCGTGAGCGGCACTCCGGTCCACAAGCGTCGGTGCCGAAAAGGACAAAACAAGGATCGGTGGGGCGAGCGGTCCGCTCGGGACTACTACCTCTCTGGCCGGTCATCGGTTCGATGACGACTGATTTGATTCCTTTCGACGGACGGTGTGAAGATCCACTCTGGCCCAGCATGTATTTCTTTTTCTTGAAGAAAAGTAGGCGCAAGACGAAAGAAGTCTTTTGGACTGCGATCTCCTCATTACTTGTGTGTTTCTGTGCTGGTTTGGCCTTGTGCATGGATAACATCCTCCCTCAGCTTTACAAAGTGTATAAGCAGAGAGACTTTTTCCTTTCCCCTTCCCGGCAAGCATTTTCAACACACGTCGTGCCCAGGTGGTAGAGGCAAAAAAAAGAGGCGATACGTATCGGCGCCTCCTCTCTTCTCCTCTCTCTCACTCTTGTGGTTTATTACAGCCGGCCGAGCCTTGTCTTGTTCATCCCTGTGGGAATTGACGAGGGGTTCGTTTTGCATCTTTCAAGAGGACGGCTGGTGGTGGGCACGGCGCGTTCACTCTTCTAGAACTACGCTTGTTAAGTCAACTCAGCCCGACCATCACGGCTTCTTGCATATGCTTCGACACAACCTTCCCTTTCCTTCGCAACATGGCCCCCCAGACCTCTATCCCCGTCTCGGCAGACGTCCTCGGCACCATAGGGACCATCCTCTGGTGTGTCCAGCTCGTCCCGCAGATCTGGACCAACTGGCGCACCAAATCCACCGACGGCCTCCCGAGCAGCATGATGTTCCTGTGGGCCTTGTGCGGCGTCCCTTTTGGCGTCTACAGCGTTGTGCAGAATTTCAACATCCCCATCCAGGTGCAGCCGCAGTGCTTCATGGCCTTGTGCCTCGTCAGCTGGGTGCAGACGCTAGTCTACCACGGCAAGTGGAGGGTCTGGACAGCCACGCTGCTTGGTGTCGGCACGGGGCTGTTGTTTGGTGGTGTGGAGGCGGCGCTCATCCTCACCATAAAGGTCAGTCTGCAACTCCTTCCTTTTTGCTTGTGTCATAGCCTTCCTTTGATGTTGACAAGAAACAAATCTCCCTTAGCCGATCTATCTTGCGGGCAATGAGACGCCAGTCTTGGTAATAGGCATTGTTGCCTCCGTCCTGTTGGCGGCAGGTCTTCTGCCTCCGTATGGCGAGATCTGGAAGAGGAGGGGACGTGTGGTCGGGATCAACTGGGTATGACACTACCCCCATGGCGCTCCCCCCCACCCCCTGGAAGAAGAGTCTGAGCTCGGGCTGGTAGCTGATTGAAAGTGTGACATTAGATCTTCCTCACCATGGACTGCTGCGGCGCATTCTTCTCCCTCATGGCACTCGGTATGTCTATTCGTCGTGAGGGCCGAGCCAGGCACCTCGGCTAGCCCCGACGACCCCTGCTGACAGAAACATTTTGCAGTCGCTCAGACCACCTTTGATATCCTCGGTGGCATTATATACATAGTCTGGTAAGGTTTCCCTAGCTTGGCTTCATCTCCTCCCAGCTTTTCTCCCACAGACGGTCAAAGGGCTCACACGACTATCCTCGACAGCTGCTGTCTGGAGCTAGGGATCTTCTCCAGCCACATCATCTGGCTGCTGCGGACCCGCAAGATCCGAAAAGAAGCAAAGGCCCAGGGCAAGACCTTCGACGACATCGCGGCCGAGCATGAGCAGCAGGGCATCCCTTTCAAGTTTGGCGAGAGGAAAGGCCGCAAGCTGCGGAAGAGACGGGCCGAACCTGAGAAGGACGCGGAGCTGGGGATTACACCTGAACCGGTCTTAAGCCTAGCACAGACAACAGGGGGTGGGGTGGATGGGAGGGAAGACAGCTCGGGCGACAGTGCCCCGACCTTGGGGGCGGGGAGCCGTGTCGACAGTGTAGCCAATGGCAAATCATGATGCGACAGGCTGGATTCTGGAATCCAAAGGCATTGCGTATACTTTCGGGCGCTGAGCATCAGGCGCAAGCCAAGCTGCATCTATACGGCAAGAAAGTCGGAGTCATATCATGGCAGAGCTCTTCTCGAGGTCTTGAAAGCGGTAGTGACTTGCTTTGGTGCCAGGCCTGCCCGATGAGTTGCCCCACGGTAACTACCAGCGCTGTGGGATCTCGTGCAATGGATCACTTTGCGGTGGAACCGCGATGAGGTCAAAGTCACGATTTTACACTCGGAGCCGGGAAGGGAAACAACCATGTGAGCAGGGTCTGTGACGTCGTTGTCTCCAAGATTTCTGGCCGCGGGGTCGGAACTTCCCGATGGGCATCGGTTTCACCAACCCACACACAGCGCAGTGATGGAGCAGATTGGCTCGTCATGCCTCTGTTGGCCGAGTGAGATGCATTATCTCCGATCAAGGGCCCGATTTGGTACTTCCTTAGAAAAATCATCAATTAGGCACGGCGGAGGTGTTTTGCTTGTTCTTATCCCTGGTTTAGTACGGCCAATGCACAGGCTCCGGCAGGGCTTTTGCATGTCACACATCACTGTTGCGTCTTGAAGATCGATCTGGCAGGCGTGGATGGGGAGGAGAATGCCCTCCCTCCTTTCTAGAAAGATACTGTGCTGAGTACCCTTCATCGTCTTTACTCATGAAGCCAGTCATTCACATGAGACGACCAATCCGGCCCGTTGCTACTATGGATGTAGCTCGGCTGGCGCCGTGTACGGGATAACTGTCAAGCACGACATCGACGGCTAGCTCGCTTCCCCCCTCCAGACACTCTGCTCCTGTAGCCGAGACTGACGTCTAGCCGCGCTGCCAGTTCTGTGCTGTTGTAGGGGGCGAACAGTAATAGCTACAGTCCAAACGGGGTGCATAGACAGTCAGGAGCGAAGGCGAGGCCTCGCTCATGCCGACGACCACCCAGGTCTTGTCCCCCTGAGAGCCGAGATCAGGACCGAAAGGAGCGGGCGCAAACGTCCCACAGCTGCCAAACCAGCGTGCCGGGATATTATGCAGGCCAGGGTTTGCAACAAGGGGGCACTCACCACCTGGTAAGTTGGAAGTGGTACTATTGGGCGGAAGTTGCTGGATGAGATGTTTGATTCATCACCGTGACGTGACATGAAAGACATCTGAACTGACCGCCAAGATCCTGAGGCAAGGATCGCGACCGGTAAGTCGGGGTTGTAAGGACTTGGTCAGCTACGGACAGCTACGGACAGCCGGGTCTTGTGATACGAACTCCCTGACCTAGGGTGCCTGCCTGTCCCCTCGATCCCGAGTGTGAGTTTGTTCGTGGTCGTCACAAGTGACAGTGGGCATTGACGACACACCGAGATAGGCAGAAAAGAAGAGGGGAAGGAGGAGCAACGACATGACATCGAGGCCACGTTGTCTTGGCGACCGCTGCAATGTGCCGAGTGGGGTGCTTCCCTGTTCTCGACGAGCGTTTCGCAGCTGGACGAGTCCGCTCGGCTTGAATACTGTCTCCGGCCACCGAATACTCGCCCCTTCCGGGGGGGGGGGGGTTGGTTCTCCTCTCCATGATGAACAAGGGATGAGTATGTCTGCACAACAGCACCGCCGCAGCATTGCAGCTGCTCCCACCAAGCGCTCCACCGCCGGCACTTCTCAGTCTGTTCCGGCGGGCAGGAAGGTTTTGTTTACCGGTGCCAGGTCCAGGGTGGTGAGTTCCAGCACAGTATGTTAAAGACGCTCTGCTGCCGTCCCTCCATGGTCTTGCATACCCCAGGCCTAGAAGCTTTTTGACGTGTCACTTGCTCCAGCAGCGAGTGACAGCGTCCCATGTGGGCTTGTCACGTTCTGAGACGCTCTGTGAGGCCTCTCAATGCGCTACCCTCTAGACCCCCGAGGCTTAGTCTGGACAATCGGAATAATTGATCATGTTCAGCATCGACGAGCACCTGCAGAGGCAGACCTGTTGACGCGGTCGATATCTGTGGCGGTAGTCCTTTAGGCTATAAGCACCGCAAATAGTGCAGGTGCCCATGTCTTTGGGCGACGACCGGTCAGCGTGTACTTGAATGAGGTGCTTGCAGCCCAGGCCAGATCCGTACAAAGGGCGCGGCGTCGGACAGATCAGTCGCTGCAGCTCGTGAGGAGACGGTTCGCATAAGCATGCCTAACGGCTCGGGGCTACCGATGCGCTGACACGCTGGTGGGATGGTACCGAACAGAGTCCTAATGTATGGAGCGCACTGCAGGTTAGACGCCGTTGGCGGCGGACCCGTCACCTCGCAGCCCTCTTGCGCATGGCGTCCGCCAAGCTCTCGGGGCCATCTCGGGTGACACAACGTGTGCCATACCAAAACCGCCTTGCAGGGAGGGAGGTCGCAGACCAATGGTTCCCTGAAGGGGTCAGGCGTGTGTGAGCAGAGTAGTAGTAGGCTAGAAGGGGGGCCAGAGCCGCGCCGTTGCGGTGGTCCCCCACAAGGAAGACAGTGCTGCGTGCTTGAGTCCCTTCTCAATTGAGATTGACTGACAACTGTTGCTCGTCGACGTTCAGCATCTTGGGACGACCCTGGAAGGATACATCTCACTCACGCATCAGAGATCATCGATCATCTTGGTGCTCTGACTTGTTGCCCTGTGAGGACCGAACCCGAGTATTACTTGTGCTGGGCTTCAGGCCCCCTTGACTTGAAGTCCTTCGTATTTTTATCAGATGTTACAACGTTCGTGGGCCTCACTACGTTGCAGAGCTCCGAGTAAGTAAAAAGAGTCCGACAGGGAACTTTTGACGGCGACAAAGGACGACACTTTCAGCGGCATCGAGAACACATCATCAAAATCCCGGGGGAGGGGGGGCGTTGAGCTGAGCTGGCAAGGATTTTAGAAAAGGTGCTGCCGTCAGATCGATGAGCTAGGGGCATCTCGAATCCTTCCCAGATATAGATGAGAGGAGTTCTGAACTTTGCAAATAAACCCGCCGGTGGAGCTACCCTCCCACTGAGAAGGGACACATGTTAGGCCAAAGCCCTCGCAGGACGTCTCGTTCGTGGTCTTCTAAACGGGAAACCAGCTCGTCCACGGAATCGTCGCTCTGTATAGATCGCAGAGCACTGTGTGAATTAGCAGAAGACTCTGTGTGGCCCTGCAAGACTTTGTGTGGAAGGGGTCCAAGGTGCGGGTCGGCAAGAGCCGCCTTGCTACTATGCCACAGCAGGGTAACTCGTTGCCGAGCTTCAGATGAAATGCGCTGGACGGCGATAAGAGAGAGCAGCGGTTAGAATCTAGGAAGCCATAGCTCATCTCATGGTGACGGGGGAAACGGATCCTGTAATCCAGCTTAGCCAGGCGCGGCCGCGTGGAGAGGACAGGAGCCGCTCGAAGCGGCGTCTGTTTCGACGTTGCTCTCGGGATAAAAATGTCCTGCGGTCAGGGCGGGTTATGCGTCAATGCTATTGTGGGCTAGATAGCGATAGCCGTACACCATCCTAGAGATGGAGAAACCGTTAATGTCTGCTGTAAACCCAGTCCGCATCAGCTAGAACTCAGGGGGGGGGGGACACCATAGCGACCAGGCAGGTCTATCGTTTCTATACACGCCATCAGCCCCGGGACAAAAGACAACGAAAAGACGGCCGTTAGCCTATCAGCCTATAATATCTCGAACATAGCGTATAGGGAGCACCCACGTAGGGGTCTAGTACTATGGTACTAGACTGTACCATGGTACATGGTGTATGTCTCTGGCGGTTGCTGTCGATGGTTCTAGGTCGCGGAGGGAGCGCTGTCGAGTGATGATTGCCACTCGAGAGGGTTTAGCATGGAGAGACTTCGGGATGGAATGGCGCCTTTCCTCCCTGCTCGGGATCATACCCAACGCCACGGTAGCCACACAGAAGGCGAGGCGATCCTCCAGGAGAGACGGCATTTCCCAAAGCAGCCCAGAAGCTCTGGTATTGTGGAGCCAAGTTGTGCATGGCGACAAGGTTTCCAGGTGGAGGAGTGGATCTTTTACTCAACATGGGCGGGTCGAGACAGGTTGTCGGTGACTTGGTGCGAAAGGCGTGGGCGGGCGTGGATCGTTGCGCTGTGGAGCAGAGTTGGTGGTGGTGGTTGTGGTGGAGGTAGAGGGGAGGAGAGAAGAAGGGGGGGGAGGGGGTTGTGATTGGAGTGGAAATGGAAGCTTTTGAGGTGAAGGGGGTTTGTTTTCTCCTTCCTTTTCTCTTTTTCTTCTTTTCTTCTCTTGCCCTTTCCCTTTCCTTTTTCCTTCCTTCCTTCCTGTCTCTCCTTTGTTCCCTCCTTCTTTTTCTCTCTCTCTCAAGGACGTTCTAAATTTCAAACATGGGCAGGCCCTCCAGCTGCTCCTACCTTCTACAGGGGCCCTCCGGGGAAGGCAGGAAGGCGGGTGGCCTGCAGCTGACTCGCCTGGAGCACAGTTCGTGGTTGGTCCAGGCTGCTGTTTTGGAGGGGCCAGCCGGCACGGAAAAGCCCCAAAACTCGGCCCAGCCCACTTAGGCACATGAGGTGCGCCCTGAGATTCAAAGGCCCTTGTAACCTGGGACCACCCACAGTGGGACCTCCAGCGCCTGCACCTCGGGGGCTCTTGTGCAGTAGCGCCCCCGGGAGGACGAACGAGACAAGACAGGATGGAGCCAAGAGGGTGATTGCAAACTCTTGACGACCCACAGCACACTCTGATTTTACTCCAGAAGTGCAGTCTGAGTAGTGATCTGCTAGGAGGGAGGGAAGAAAACGTTGAGAAGGAGGCGGGGAAGAAAAGAGAAGGAGAACGGGAGAGATAAGAAAAGAAAAACAGGTGAAGACGAACTAAGGCAAAAAAAAAAAAAAAAAAAAAAAAAAAAAGAAAAAAAAAAAAACCTTTCAATCCGCAAGGAGGGACGCTATATAAAAAAAAGTGAGTCAAACCAAAGCTACAACTATCACAATATTATACA
>JACWST010000376.1:0-24583 GCA_014850475.1 Cryphonectria naterciae | reverse complement strand
AAAAAAAAAAAAAAAAAAAAAAAAAAAAAAAAAAAAAAAAAAAAAAAAAAAAAAAAAAAAAAAAAAAATCGACGGCAACACTAGGCCCGGGGTCTACGATAAGGTCAGGGCGGACGCTACGATCATCCTTGCACAGATAGTTTGCGGGTCCTGCCAGAGTTGGGCCTTTTTAGCAAGGGCGATCCCAGCTGTGCTGTGTTTGGTGTGTGTGTGTGTGTTTGTTTGTGTGTTTTGCGCTGGTGGGAGCGCAGCAATAAACAGAGACGGCAGAAAAGAACAGCAAGCAGCCCTTGACACTGCCACGCGCAAGTAACAATGATAGTATCCAAAAGTATGCTGGCTTTTGAGCCTCAAGCCTCCCGGGCCGTCTAGTCCAGCCAGAAAATTCTCACCGTTGAGATCTGCTCTGTGACGACATTCTGGGTCTCGGGCCTGCCGTCGACGTTGCAAAGAGCGAAAAATAAAAAAAATACAAAAAATACTGTTATTTCTGGAGGAAAAAACACACAAACATAAGAAAAAAGAGGAGAATGGGTCAAAAGTCTGGGGAAGATGGACAAACATATGGGTAACATATGGGTAACACACAGTACAGTATAGCAAGTAATGAGGCATGTGTGCTGACTGAGCACAAAAGTCCTACCTCGCGATTTGTGCAGTGCTCACCGTCAACCTGCCCCCGTGCCTTGGCTGGTTGTTGATCATGGGATCTCCGACCCGAAGTAGGCGAAGGGGGAAAAAACCCAGAGAGAAGAAAAACACACACACATACACACACACAAAAAAAAAAAAAAAAAAGCCTCAATGGTGGTGTATTGCGGAATTCGTATACCGCCGCGTGGGCGTTGCAGGATTTCTTAGGCATGCATACGTAGATCGAGGTTGCAAATTCTGATTTTTTTTTTTCCACTCGCACTCCCCGATTGTACTATGGTACATAGTACTATATACGCTGACAGTGGTGGTGTAACAGAGATCTCGGCTGCCCTAGGATCAAGTGCCTGGCCTTGGTCTGGCCTTGAAGGTCTTGGCTTCTGGGCAATATGGAGTCACTGACGATACTGCTAATCGTCGTGTACAATGTACCGCAGTAGCCAGGTACGGAACGCCGGAATGAGAAAGCCTATGGGGGGCGTGTGCGTGCGTGTGTGTGTGTTTCATTCTGGATCGGCCACCATAGACGAAACAGTCCGTGAGCGCTGGTGACAAGCCTCCAATGGGTATCGTCGGAAGAAAGGAAGGGGGAATTTGGAAGAACGGGAATAACCTCGAAGCGCCTGGCTGTGTGATCCGCCAGCAGCAGCATGCAGCAGCAGAACCGTTTGTGATGGGTTGCGTTGTTTCTTTCGTACCCTTGACCGCCGGTCCTGGAACTTTTGCAGATGAGGTGAGATTTTCCAGTCACTCTGCTTCGTGTGTATCAAAGGAAAACAAATTAAAAATTAAAAAATGACCCGGCGTACGGTGGTGGTCTGCCGATACTCTACTCCCACAGCGGTACCACACACACACGCGCGCAGCGAGGAAGAGACCTTCTTGCGAGGTTTTTCTCGCCCCGGCCTTGCTCTTCGGTTGCTCGTCATTTCGCCAACTGATGCCGAGGACGAGGGAACGCAGATGTATCGATCATAAATCGCGCAGCGCTGACCCCCAGCAAATCCAGGTTCGCAGGTACCTCTTGTTTCTGTGGGGCCCAGGATAAGCTCGGGGGTCAGGGATTCAGTGCTCGACAGGCATGCGACAGGGGCGAGCTCTGCAGGACGGATGTACCCTACCGGTGGTGCCTTGCCCTCCCTCTCTCCCCCCCATGCCCCCCTCCCCCGACCGACTCGTGGGTACGGGCCCTAGCTCGAAAGGGTCGTTCATCCTCCAGATTTTGACGAGGAATTGAGAGCTGCCACTGGGCCTGAGTCGTCATTGTGCGCACTGTGATTGGGAGGAACAGGACGAAAAGAAGTGGAGGTGCGGAACCCATGTCATCTCGGACGCCAGGGTTACATAGTACATACGGTAGCTACATCATGATGGCACAGTATGGGACGAAGAATTCCCAAGAGCCCTTGTTAATAGTACTGCCGAGGCCAGGGCGCAATGGTTATCTTCCCTCTTCCCCATGGGCTATGGGGTCATTGCTATCGCGCGCGCGCCCAGACCATGGTAGTAGGCCCTCGCGCTACTTCTGCACCGGTCGCCCTGTCAGCGTCGCGCCGCGAGGCTCGCTGTATCCCCCCTTCTACTATGGGCCGGGGTGGAGGGGGATTGCACAGTATACTAGACTTTTCGCACGTTGAATCATTGTTTTTTTCTTATTTCTCTCAATTTTTTTTGTCCCTGTCGTCCTGGTGAAATCCTCCTGCCGGCAAGTAGCCAGCCCATGGACGGGTGAGGGTGGGTACGGGGTACCGCGATCTGATGTGTGGACGTGGCGTAGGATCAGGTACCTTTTTTTTCCCAACTCTTCCCGCCCACTTCCATCTTCTCTATGGTACTATGGTACACACCCATGCGGCGCACACACATTACCCATACCCAAAATCCCACCGCTCTCTACCTCGCACCTTGTACATCAGAGAGCAGGCGAAAATCTAAGGAAGCCGCCTGTACATACTGTACTGTATGTATCTTCCTCCACCCTCCAAAGCATAGGCCCCACAAGCTGTTCCTGGTCTGGTCCTAGTGAAGTCGCTCATTCACTCTCCTAGTCCTACTGCGGTCGGCCCATCGACCCTGCCGCACCCTAGCCCTTCCCTCCGTCTCTCTGGTCGGCCTTCACGCGCAAATAAAAGACAAGCTCCCACCGTCTTCGTCTTTCCACCTCTGCCCCCTTCTTCTTCCCTCCCCCTCTATCACCTGCGCGGAGAACCTTGGTCTACATTAAAGGTGCCCTTCTCTGTGTGGTGTGTGTGTGTGAAGACGCTTGTGCGGCAATCCAACTCTTTCGTGTATACCCCATACAGTCAGGAATCTCGTTTCCCGTCTGTAAACAACACGACGGAGCTTTCCAGCACAATCTTCTTAGTTCCCCCACCAGAAAATCAACAATAACATTAATACCGTTAGTCAACCTCCTCTACCGCCTCTCTCCCTCTCCCTTCTCTCTCTCCCCCACACACCTTTCACTAGATCCTACACGGCACGCACACAAACAGTCGAGCAGCGTCTCCCAACGCGTGGACCCATCAGCGCACTACCAATCTTCTCGAATTGATCTCTTCCCTTCCCTTCTCCTGTCGAAGGAGTCTCTCTCACCACCCACACACACACACACACTCAAGTCCCTCGCGAACCGCGTCTAATCATCCTACCAATTGACAGTCTCATCCGAGCTTGCGCCCATCGAGCAACACTTCACCATGGCCGAACACGGCTCTCCTGCGTTGAACACGCAGATTGAGTCGGGCAACTTCGACGAGAAGCAGCACGCCGAGCCCACCCCTGCTGAGCCCACCCCCGCCAAGGCCCCCAAGGCCGAGGATGACGAGGATGAGGATGAGGACATTGACGCCCTCATTGAGGATCTCGAGTCTCAGGATGGACACGGTGCTGAAGAGGAAGAGGAGGAGCGCGACCAGCACGGCGGTCGCGTCATTCCCGAGGAGCTTCTGCAGACAGTAAGTGTCCTCGAGAGTCCTGCGAGATGGCGCCTCTTGAACGCGCCTTATGGTCACGAGAGATCCTCATGCTAATCAATCTAACCTCTCCAACAGGATACCCGCATTGGTCTTACTGAGGCCGAGGTCGTCTCCCGTCGCAAGAAGTATGGTCTCAACCAGATGAAGGAGGAGAAGGAGAACCTGATCCTCAAGTTCTTCATGTACTTCGTTGGTCCAATCCAGTTCGTCATGGAGGCTGCCGCCGTCCTGGCTGCCGGTCTGGAGGATTGGGTCGATTTCGGTGTCATCTGCGCCCTGCTTCTGCTCAACGCCTTCGTCGGTTTCGTCCAGGAGTTCCAGGCTGGTTCTATTGTCGATGAGCTCAAGAAGACGCTGGCCCTCAAGGCCGTCGTCCTCCGTGACGGTACCCTGAAGGAGCTTGAGGCCCCTGAGGTCGTCCCCGGTGATATCCTCCAGGTTGAGGAGGGTACCATCATTCCCGCCGATGGTCGCATTGTCACCGACGATGCCTTCCTCCAGGTTGACCAGTCTGCCATCACTGGTGAGTCCCTGGCTGTCGACAAGCACAAGGGCGACCAGTGCTTCGCTTCCTCCGCCGTCAAGCGTGGTGAGGCCTTCGTCATCGTCACCGCCACGGGTGACAACACCTTCGTCGGTCGCGCCGCTGCCCTGGTCAACGCCGCCAACTCTGGAACCGGTCACTTCACTGAGGTCCTCAACGGTATCGGCACTGTTCTGCTGATCCTCGTCGTCTTCACTCTCCTGATCGTCTGGGTTTCCAGCTTCTACCGCTCCAACTCCATTGTCGACATCCTCCGCTTCACCCTGGCCATCACCATCATCGGTGTGCCTGTCGGTCTGCCTGCCGTCGTCACCACCACCATGGCTGTCGGTGCTGCCTACCTGGCCAAGAAGAAGGCTATCGTTCAGAAGCTGTCCGCCATCGAGTCTCTGGCTGGTGTCGAGATTCTCTGCTCCGACAAGACCGGTACCCTGACCAAGAACAAGCTGTCCCTGGCTGAGCCCTACACCGTCGCCGGTGTTGACTCGGAGGACCTCATGCTTACTGCCTGCCTGGCTGCCTCCCGCAAGAAGAAGGGTATCGACGCCATCGACAAGGCCTTCCTCAAGTCGCTCAAGTACTACCCCCGCGCCAAGGCTGTCCTGTCCAAGTACAAGGTCATCAACTTCTTCCCCTTCGACCCCGTCTCCAAGAAGGTCACCGCCGTTGTCGAGTCCCCCCAGGGTGAGCGCATCACCTGCGTCAAGGGTGCTCCTCTGTTCGTCCTCAAGACCGTCGAGGAGGACCACCCCATCCCCGATGAGGTCGACCAGGCCTACAAGAACAAGGTCGCCGAGTTCGCTACCCGTGGTTTCCGTTCCCTCGGTGTTGCCCGCAAGCGTGGTGAGGGCTCTTGGGAGATTCTCGGAATCATGCCCTGCTCTGACCCTCCCCGTCACGACACTGCCAAGACCATCAACGAGGCCAAGACCCTGGGTCTGTCCATCAAGATGTTGACTGGTGATGCCGTCGGTATCGCTCGTGAGACTTCCCGCCAGCTCGGTCTCGGCACCAACGTCTACAACGCTGAGCGCCTTGGTCTCGGCGGTGGCGGTGACATGCCCGGCTCTGAGGTCTACGATTTCGTCGAGGCTGCCGATGGTTTCGCCGAGGTCTTCCCCCAGCACAAGTACAATGTCGTCGAGATCCTGCAGCAGCGTGGCTACCTGGTTGCCATGACTGGTGACGGTGTCAACGATGCTCCCTCCCTGAAGAAGGCCGATACCGGTATTGCCGTCGAGGGTGCCTCCGACGCCGCCCGCTCCGCTGCCGACATTGTCTTCCTGGCCCCTGGTCTGGGTGCTATCATCGACGCCCTGAAGACTTCCCGCCAGATCTTCCACCGCATGTACGCCTACGTCGTCTACCGTATTGCCCTGTCCATCCACCTGGAGATCTACCTCGGCCTGTGGATTGCCATCCTCAACCGCTCCCTGAACATCGAGCTCGTCGTCTTCATTGCCATCTTCGCCGATATCGCCACCCTGGCCATCGCCTACGACAACGCTCCCTTCAGCCGCACCCCCGTTAAGTGGAACCTGCCCAAGCTCTGGGGTATGTCCGTCCTGCTCGGTGTCGTCCTGGCTGTCGGTACCTGGATCACTGTCACCACCATGTACGCCGGTGGCGAGAACGGTGGTATCGTCCAGAACTTTGGTCGCCTGGACGAGGTCGTCTTCCTTGAGATCTCCCTGACCGAGAACTGGCTGATCTTCATCACCCGTGCCAACGGTCCTTTCTGGTCCTCGATCCCCTCGTGGCAGCTGACTGGTGCTATCCTCGTCGTCGACATCATTGCCACTCTCTTCTGTATCTTTGGCTGGTTCGTTGGTGGACAGACCTCCATTGTGGCTGTTGTCCGTATCTGGATCTTCGCCTTTGGTATCTTCTGTGTCATGGGCGGTGTCTACTACATCCTTCAGGATAGCGTGGGCTTCGACAACCTCATGCACGGAAAGTCGCCCAAGGGCAACCAGAAGCAACGGTCACTTGAGGATTTCGGTAAGCTTACTTTCCATCCCCCCCACACTGACGGCGACAGATTCAATCTGTGTGCCCCTGTGCCCCCCAAATTTCTTCTACTTCGTCGACACCCTACTAACATGCTTGTCCTATAGTTGTTTCCCTCCAGCGTGTGTCTACACAGCACGAGAAGTCCCAGTAGGAGAGGATTTGAGAGGGAAAATATACCCCATGTCCATACTTATGCGCTGCCACGATGTGGCCGATGGCTTTCAATTTCCTTTAATTCGCATGTGCATTACACAAAAAGGATGGAGCAAGTAGAAAGGCCCGTCGAGAGCAGTTCATTAGAGGAACTTTAATACGATACGAGAATAAATAATGTCATTTCAAAACTTGTGTGTGCCTTGGGGTGAAGTGAGGTCATTTGTCTAATCACATGCAGAGTGTATGAGCGAGTGTGTTTTCAAGAGAGCTCTCTGCTGGGTCATGTGTTGAATCACATGTGAAGTGTATGCTGTGGAACGAAATAGTTCTAGACTTGAATGCTGGTCAAAGAGGTGCATAATGGCCTACTCCCAGTATTCTTGTGTGTCTGTTCACAGACCAGATTGGAGCTATAGTAGAGTATGGGCTAGCTTTGAACTACCTAAGAAGTATCTAAGCAGGGACCACAACATCTTTGCTGGTGTCCAGCTCCTCGAAGCGTCTGAGGTCCATGGGCCTGTCAAGCAGCGGGATCACTTTGAAATCAGGGTTGTCAGAAGATCCAGTCGCTTTTTTTTTTTTTTTTTTTTTTTTTTTGGGGGGGGGGTGGGGGCAGGGTTAAGTGGGTGGGAAATGCCCTGCACTGGGGCTTGTCTTGTGTGTGAGGAAATGTAGGATCGTCATATTATCTTTTCAGCAACATACCGTACTTGTCAAAGGTAGGCCAGTAAGGGTTCTCGAGGTGGTACTTTTGGCTCTGTAGTAAACCCATGTCAGTCACAGCCGCCCTTCTTCAGACAAGAAAGAAAAGGAAGGTTAAGGTACTCACCCCCTCATTCTCGTAGCGCTCAACAATGGTAAAGTCACGCGGGTCCGAGGTGGACTGCATGACGAACCAGCTGATGGTCTCCTTGTCCTTGGAGTAGACACGGCTGGCCTCGATCAGCTTGGCCTTGATCTTTTCGACGGATGCTGGGTCGTCATTGGCATGGAGGTGGACTGTGATTGTGTAGACCATTTTGAGTTTTGTGGTGGTGGTGATGCTGTGATACTGTGGTGATTGTTAGCTAGATGGTGGTGGTGGTGATGGTCTGTCCTCGGATGTCTATCCCCAAGCTTGAGCTTGCTGCGCATGGATAACCTCCAGCTCACAGCACCTCCTCCTCCCCCCCCCCCAACCAACAGGCAGTCAAGTCACAAGTCACTCTGAACAAGGGAAAAGAGCATGATCTGGGAGTCTTGCTTACCAAATTTGACAGTATGTCTCTAAAAGGATGGGACCTCAATTGGTGGTTGTGGTCAAAGGATGTTGGTGGCTGTAGCTTTCGAAGGGTTGGTTTGGGGGGGGGGTCAGAACCGGAGTGCCCGAAAGCAGAAAGTTATGCAAGCTATGTCGTCAGGTGAGGACGAGGGGTGGTGGAGGGGCAAGGCAGTCCCAGTGTTAAAGTGGCTGCAGCAAAGCCTAGAGCCACTCAGGCACAAGCCAGGAACAGACGGAGTCATGACATGGATCCATCCTCGCTCGCTCGCTCTCTCTCTCTCTCTTTTTTTCCCTCCTCGGAACGAGTTTTGCCCCATCTATCTGCACCTAACAAAGTCAGTCCATTTTCTTTCTTTCTTTTTGTTCCAATGATTTTTCTTCCCTGAGCTTCTGTGAAAGTCCACACTGTGGGGCAGACTACCAAGCCTAAAATGCCTCATAGTGTGTGTTAGAGAGAGAGGGAGAGAGAGAGTACATAGTGCATTTCCTACCAGTATCCATGACCACCAACCCAGCACGACCCCTCTACCCCCCTCCCCACAAAAAGAAAAGGCAACAACCAAAAAAACACACTACTGTTATGTACACTGTATGGGTATATGAACCGAGAGAAGCCGTTTTTCCCTATTCCTCTTCCCATGGGTTGGTCATGCAGGAGTGTGGAGTGCAGGCTCAGGTCCCCGTCTGCAAGGTGGTCGATGGCAACGGGGTGGGGGGGGGGGGGTGGAATGGATCCATTGGACGGTGGTGGTGCACTGGCGGGTGGGCGGTCAGGTGGTGGCGTTTCTGGGTTTCTGGAAGGTTTCTAGAAAAGAGGAAGAGAGACCGGGGGGAGGGGGACAAAAAGGGGTAAAAGGGTAGGCATCTCTATAGAGAGAGAGAGAGAGAGACAGGCTTTCTTGCTTTGTCTGTGGCGTGATCTGTCGGTGAGCCCTTTTCCCCCTGGTCGACGCCGCTGCTCTATGGGGTTACGTTATGGCATGGAGGGAGAGCTTAGGCGAGGCCAAGCCATACCTGCCTATTTCTGATGATGTATGTGGGACAGACACATTTGGATAGTATAACTAAACATCAATCATAATAATACAAATGGATGGGGTGAGCATAATTAATTGTAGCGATGAAGTATACAGTATACAGCAACAGCAACACGGAAATTCCATCAAATGATCAGCCAGAGCTGCTGTGTGGGGTTGTTGTGGGTGATAAGTCTGAAGTCTAGTAACAAACGGGCAAGGCTGACCTGGCCACACCCTCTCCGACCAAAGGTGAGGCAAGGCTGAAATGACATGGAGGATCCTCTTCTCTTTCTGGCTGGCGAGGCTGGGTGATTTTCTGTGTTGGCCTTAGTCTGTGCATGGCGACAAAGTGTACCTCTGTGTGTGTGTGTATTTACGTTAAGAAAGGGCAGGCACATGAATTCAATCGAGGCAGTCACATTCGAGGCCTGGGAAGTCGGTCAGCGCACGTGACCCAAAGCGAACCTCAAGTGCAGTGAGGGAAGGCGCGATGCTCTCCCATCTCTAGACCATCTCCTAACCATGACTAGACTGAAAACCACGGTCAAGATTGCTCCTCCAAGACTGGCTCAGCAGCGTTAGCATTTCTTTGCTGGTGAGGCCATCAGAGAACCCCTCCCACTTACTCCGCTTCTTGCCTTTCTGTGCTCTCTCTCTCTCTCTCCCCCCGCTCACATGTCAGACTGACTTGACTGTGAGCCCCACCACACACACCCAAGATTCAACTCCTAAGCTGCAACCACAACCACAATCGCCACCACCAAACGACGACGACAGCAACCGACAAGCAACAAACATCTAGGCCACACGGCCTCCTGTAGGCCTGGCCACTCTTCTTGGGGCTGGTCGTTTCAAAGATGGAGAATCGAGAGATACCAGGCTTCTACTTTGGTACGCACTCTCTCTCTCTCCCAGACCAACCTTTTCCCGCACCCAAGATATGCATCTATCTATTTATCTGATCCAGACCATTCCTTCACTGACCTCCTCCTCCTCCTCCTCCTTCTCTAGACAAAGCCAAGAACCGCTACTTCAAGATCCAACCTGGCAGTGCCGCTGCCCCGTCTGGTGGTGAAGCAGCTTCTTACAGCGCCGACAATGTCAGGAAGCGCAGGGCCGGTGAGCAGCGCGCCGCCCAGACCCGCAAGCGCCGCGAAAAGCTCAAGCACCACATCCGCCGGCCTGGGGTCCTCGCCGACCCCTTGACCGGCGGGCACCTGGTGCGCGAGTTCGGCACCTTGGTCGACCCGGAGCTACCCGTCGAGAGCTGGACGAGGGGGCTGCGCGACAAGGGCGCGGTGTTCTTTGCTGAGGAGGAGGAGCAGCAGCAGCAGCAGCAGCAGGGAAGAGGAGGGGATGGAGGCAGTGGGCGGTCCATCTCGTGTCTGCTGGTCAACGGCGATGACCAGGCGACGGGGATGGGTGTTGTGTATGCGCGTACGTGTTTCCCTCCCCTCTGGTAGCGTGACACTCCACCCACTCACCCATTTCAGCGTGCGACCGTTACACCCTCGCCGGGTGCTACATCCCCACCGACACAAATGCCCACATCAACTACAACTGCGACCCTCTCAGGCGCCGCTCGCGCCGTGCCGAGTTGCTCCGCGAGCCGTTTCGGTTCGACACCATCACCTCCCTCAACTATCACGCGCCCACACAGCAGATCCTCCTGACCTGCACCGCCTCCGAGACGGATCTCATCACCGGCGCGCCCCTCGCCCAGATCGTCTTCTTCCGCCCCGCACAGTCGAGCGACCGTGCCGGAGGCGCCGACGGCAGCAGCCATCATCCTTACGAGCACGAGGTCGGCCCGCATCCGACCTGGCTCCTTGGCCAGTGTGACAGCAGCCAGGCCCTCGTCTTCCCCAATGAGAGCCTGACCATCAACGCCACCCGCCTCTGCCCCACCGGCTCCGGCCTGGTCGCCTTGCTCGCCACCAGCCACGGCGTATGCACGCTAGGCGACATCGAGATCCCCAATAACGACTGGCCGCCCAAGCGCTTGGGCGGCCCACGCGGCGCTGACCCCTCTGTCTCCCGAGGCGAGGTGCTGACCGTCGACTGGCACCCCACCGGCGGGCCTGTCTGTTACGGCGGGGCCCGGGACGGTGTCTTCTTCCGCCTCGATCCGAGGGCGGGCGACTGCCAGCGGGACACCAGCCCCGGGTTCCATGGCTTCCGCCACCCCTCGTCCGTCGCACACCTGCGGGCCCTCGACGACGGGCATCAGCTGCTCGCCGCCGGGCCGCGGGGCGCCATGGCCGTCTACGACCTGCGCTGGATGACCCAGGAGGTCCGCCGCGGTACCAGTCGCGGTGCCAGGGGTACGGCGAGGGCCACGCCGTCCAGGTCAGTCGTGCAGATGCCCGACTACAGCAACGCCGCGCACATCCACATCGGCCTAGACGTCACGCGGGTCTCGGGCGCCGGCCGGGTTGTCGCCGCGGGTATGGACGACGGCAGCGTGGGCGTGTTCTCGCTGCGCACCGGTAAGAAGCTGAGGACCGGTGCCCTGGATGACGTCGACAGGCTCAAGCTCAGGGACGGCGGCGGGGTTGTCAAGGCCCTGCAGTGGCAGGCGATGCCGTGGGATAGAGATCCGAGCCTCTGGGTGGCTGCCGGGTCGGCGGTCAGGAAGTTTAGCTTTGGGCTGGACGAGGACGAAGATGGGGATTGCTAAAGAAAGAAATTGAGTGAGAATATGTGTGTATGTGTCTGGTTGGACAAGTTCTTGCGCACAGAGTGATGAGGCCCTTTGCATAATGCGTGGTCCACTTCACACACATATGGATGGTCACATATATGGAGTTCAGGCTACTGGCGACTGCTATTTGAGATACCATCATTATTATACGATTTGTTCTGCCGCTTACAAGTTTTGTCCATGTCCCTCCATGCTATGTGATTTTCTTCTATGCTTGTAGTGACAAGGAGGGCGGCACCAAGAGCCTTTCCTCCCTCGGGCCCTGACTTATCTGCCCTATTGATGATCCATGGATGAATAAGTAAGTACATATAAATGTCCTGACATAAAGTATCTGTTGGTCTGTATGTCTACTGTGCCCCCCCCCCCCCCACCTCTTTCTTTCTCCCACGGCCGGCACAATTCGAGCCCAGAGGACGGGGTATCATAACAATGATGACCCATGTAGAATACTTTTCTTTCCTCTCATGGCTGGGGTGAGTCCCTCCTCCTTACTTTGCATCCGGTCCCTAATCCAGCAAGCAAGCAGCTCGACCTTCAATGTGTCAATATTTTTTATCTTCTTTTTTTTTTAATTTCTTTTCTTTTCCTTGACTCCTAGAATATTACAGCACCAAGCCACCGGGCGTGCCAAATCGCCCACAGTATCAAGATGGCCTTTTTTTAATTTATTTTTTTATAGGTTTGTCTTGTTACCAGCGAACTGTTCATGAAAAGAAGGGGGGGGGGGTCATGATTGCGTTTCAGGATCGTGCTTCCTCTCATCGGTAAAGGCACCGCCATCACCGGCGCCACCGGGCGCCTTGCCGTCCGGCTTGAAGTTATAGGTCCCCTGCAGCGTGGGAAAGGCCCTGGCAAAGGCATCCCCCAGGGACCAGTTCTCGGCCTTGCGCAGGTGCCTCTCGAAGACGGGGTTAATCATCAGCTCATCGGTCTCGGCAGGGCCCTGGAGCAGGGTGTCGGTGTCCTCGTAGGGCCAGTTCAGGCTCAGGGTGGTGGTGTAGGGGACGAAGAAGTGCTCAAAGGGAAAGACATCCGGCGGCGCATAGTCGTGGATGAGGCGCTCGCGCATGGCGGGGAAGGGGAGGTGGTCCAGCCAGGCGGCGTGGGGGCTGTATAGCTGGCAGGGGAGGGGCCGCACGAAGTCCGGGAGGCGGTCGTAGTTGTCCTGTGAGGGGTCGATCTGCCACCGCATGATGAGGAACATGATGTAGAGCACGGCGACGCGCTCGGGCAGCTGGCTGATGTTGGGGAAGGTGTGCAGGATGTCGATGAAGACTTTGGACAGCGGGTGGGCCTCTCGCATGGGGTTGAGCAGGGAGGATATGTTGGGCCAGCGAGGCCCGATGATCTCGTGCGAGGGGAACCCCTCGGCCGCGCGCTGCCGCCGCTCGCGGAGGAACTCCAGCAGTAGGCTGTCTAGCGTGCAGGTCGGCTCGCAGTTCTTGATAGGCGTTGGGTCGTGGTGGCTCGACAGGGCAGGGTCTATCGTGCCCTGTAGAGCAGGGTCGATGGCGCTCTGCAGCGTACTGTCGCGCGCCGAGACCATGTACTGCTGCTGGTGCTGGTGCTGGTGCTGATGCTGGCCGGCCATGCCCATCTGTGGAGGCGGCGGCTGGCGATACTCTACTACGGGCTGACATACCGCCGCCGCCTCACCACCACCACCACCATCACCACGGCCAGGCATGTCCTGGGCCCCGTTGGAGGAGGAGCCCTTGGCCTGTTCGAGGAGGAAGCCGAGGCCGAGTCTCTCCGAGCCCAACTCCAAGCCATGAGCAAGCTCGTGTCGCTGCTGACTCAGCTGTGCCCTGTACGCCGCATGAGGCGGAGGCGCAGCAGGCCCACCACTGCCGCTCGACGCGCCCGAGTTCCACTGCGCATAAGGATCAACAGACGCCGCTGGGGGAGAGGCTACACTGGATGGTGTCGATATGTTATTAACACTCGTAGCGGCGGCGGTGGCGGCGGCGGCGGCGGCATGAGCAGGGCCCGGGGTGGCGGTTGTGGGCATAAAGGACTCGCCTGGCGAGGCCATGATGGGATGCCCAGACGGTGACTGGGTGATGATGGGGCTGATCTGGGCCACGATCGAGGCTAGCTGCCGCTTGATTTCGGCATTCTCGGCCTCGACTGCCTCCTTGGCCCTGAGGGCAGCCTGCAGCTCCTGATATGGCTGCTGTGAGGTGAGCTCACGGATTCTCCTCTCAAGGTTCTCTATCGTGAGCTTCGTCCGAGAGCGGATGGCCCTCTGCGCCTCACGATCTGTTGAATCACCAAACATCAGTCACGCCATACCATGCCATGCCATGCCATTGCCCATCGGCAAACACAGTGGGGAGCGGACTGGGAGGAAAAGTAAAGAAGAGCGTGGCATACCATTGGCACGTTTCTTGGCCAGCTGCTCCGGGGTCAGGTTCGCCACCCCCCGTGAGCCAGGAGCTGATTTTCTCTTCTTCGACTCGGACCCCATTGGTGAGCCAGACGCCGAGTGCTGCGAGGAGCCGCCACCGTTCATGGTCGAGCCGGTGCTGACCTCGATGGCAGACAGCTCCCTCTTGATGCCGGGCGTGGCGCTGCGGCTCCCTGCGGACTGCGTCGATGGAGATGCCGCTGTGATGGAGTCTTTGTGGGACATTTCCTTCCTCGAGGCCCTGATATATATATATATATATATATGTGGATATATATATATAAGGGTCCAATGGCGTCGTCCTGTCCTGTTGTTTCGGCGCCCTTCCTCCTCCAACCCGAGTCCCAGTCCTGATAATTACTGGGACCCACCCTTTCTTTCTCTCTCTTTTTTTTCTTCTTCCGCTCAGCCGTTCGTGTTCGACTGGCAGTGATCCTGTCACGGATCTCTTCCCGGCGTGGCCCTCTCTTTCCCTCACTCTTTCCCACACACACCACGGCGATGTCTCGCAATCTCAGACAGATCTAGAATAGCCGTGAGCTGTACTGTGACCAGCAGAGCAGTCGAGGGAGGAGATTGACTGCGTGGCTCTCTCTCTCTCTCTCTCTCTCTCTCTCTCTTACATACATGCAAAAAGAAAGAGGAAAAAAAGAAAAGAAGGAGTCACTCCAGGATCAACCCTCTCAAAAGAAGAAAAAGGAGAAGAACAAGGCGACAAGGGTGGTTTTCCGTTTCTGGACGAACAGGCTGGTGTGACCTGCGTTGTCTCCGCCCTGTTTTTTTCTTTTTCTTTGGATTATTATTGTTATTATTATTGCTATTATTATTTATCAGATCCTCGGCTCGTCAAGATCTCGATAAACGAACAGAAGAACGGGGAAGGAAGGGGAAAAAAACCCGGAAAGGGATTGACTGACACGAGGCGCAGCAGCAGCAAACAGCCGCCCGGGAACAGGGGGGTGAGAGAGGGAGGTTCAGGCCAGGTCGGCAGATTTTATTCCCGTGACCTCGAAAGCTCTCTCGACTCGAGAGGTGGGGGGGTGTGGCTTTGTCTGTCAGTTCCAAGGTAGAGAGAGAGAGAGGGTATGTGTGTGTGAGAGTCAGGAGGAGGCTTGTATTACTTACTGTATAGTGATAAGCCGTCGAGGAGGATTCGAACAATAGAGAGAAAATGATTCAGAAGACGGTATAAAGTCAAGAAGGAAAAGCCTCATTCCGAGTCAGAATTTTCTTCTTCTTCTCCTTTCTCCCACCCAGCAGTTTGAATGGGTCCCCAACCAAACCGGAAGAGACCAGAGAAAAATGGGAAGGGAAGGAGAAGGAAGAAGGAAAAAAAAAAAAAAAAATCACAGGGTTTAAAAAAAAAAAAAAACCACCAACCCCCCCAAGGCCCAAAAGTTAAGAGCGCGTTTGGTTTCGCTTCAGGTCAGGGTTCTTGCTTGCTCTCAGAGCCTATCATGGCACTATACCACAGTTCGTTGGGGCGGGTACTGGTGATGTACTGGGTATGTACTGTGGCAGTAACCACAATTTAGGGGGGGGGGGCGGCGCCTTACCATCGTATGTCATTAAGCAGAACCCTGCAGGAGCATTCCAACCCCCCCGCCGGGCCTCGAACCATGACCTCACTGGGTGCAGCGCTGAAGGATGGACCCCTGTTCCACAGTGGTTACTTATGGTACAGTAGCAGCAGCAGCAGCTTTGTCTCAATATACCGAGACAAGAAAGAACCACGGCGACGTTGTGCATTGCGCCTAAGCTTCTTCCGTATTTTTGAGTCTGAAACTCTTTGTATACACATTATGCGCTCATCCATGATGGCTTTATTTATTTATTTTCTTTTTCAACCTATTTGGAGGCTTGTGCATTCAATCGTTCATGTATGTGTATGCTGAAAAGTTTACCGACGCCTTTTGAAATCACTATGAGGACGTCGGCTTTTCAGAACGAACCCCAGTCCCCCAGGTATCTTATTTCCCTCGTGATACACACGCTGCGCGCCATCACAAGCCGCCATCTGGCTCTTACCCCTGGCTTAGTCCGCCGAAGCTCTCGCCAGCGCTTCCAACAAGCTCGAGGGGAACCGGTATCTAAGGTGGCTGGTGTATGCCGTGAGGTCCTGACACATCTGCTTGAGCTGCACCTGCAGCTCCCGAGACGTGCCCTCGTTCCCGCTGTACTGTCCGGCGAGCAGCCTGTCGCGCTGCTGGGTACAGCAGACCACCGTCCACATCAGGAGGTTGCCCACGTTGGCCGACACCGGTTGTGGCAGTGCTGCAAACTTGGCCGCATAGGCCCGGATCGTGGTCGGGTCGCCGTTCGCTGCGAGGGGTAGGATGTCGAGGTTCCTGACTTGCTGTTGTTGTTGGAAGGGGGATTTGTTTAGTATCTGTCCAATTTAAAAAAAAAAAAAAAACCAACACTTGAAAAAGAAGATACTTACATCGAGACCGGCCATCCATTGGCCACTCGCCACAAGGCTCTTGATCTGCGCCATCTGCAGCAGGACATTGCAGGCTGTGCGGTTGACATCTTGTATCTTTTGGCGGAACTGTCGGTCGCTCTCGTACATCTGCATCATCGTCCTCGCCAGCTCCACAGGGTCGTCAATCGCCGCGAGGCTGAGGCTGCTCCCTGGCTGGGCCGCTGCCTGGTGGCCCTCGGCGCGCGGCTTGACGGGCTCCAGACGCATGGGCTCGCTTCCCGTCTCGAGGGAGATGGCCTCGCTCACCGCCAGGCTGAGGATCACCACCACTGTGTCGTACTCCTCCGCGAGGTGGTACAGCAGCACGGCATCCGTCGTCCGGCCGTTGTCGTTGGCGAACCGGGCTGCCTGGAGGGTGATGTTCCGGATCAGATCGCTCTCCTCCTCCAGACCCAGCAACGGCCCGCGGTTCTCGATAATGCCGGGGAGGCGCCGACCATCCGGCCGGATGTCCCCAATCAGCTTGCTGAACTCTCTGGTCTCCAGAACCAGCTCCCGCAGGGCCTCGTAGCAGAGCTGTACCTGTTCCCTGCGCTTCTCCTCGCTCGGGTCGTCGTGGTTGAGGCAGATGAGCACGATGTAGTCTACAGCGGCGGCAACATTCGCGGCTCTGAAGTCGCGCGTGTAGTACCCCAGCATCCTCCCAAACGCGATCTGCGGCAGGCCCTGCGTGCTATGAGACAGCAGGTCGTTGGTCACGCCGTCCGACGCGCGAAGGAGGCCGTAGTATTCCAGCGCGATGGCAAAGTGCACCGCGTCGACGTAGACAAAGTTGTACAGGTAGGCAACGGCCTGCTCAAACATGCCAGACAATACCTGCATGAAGAAGAACAGCCCAAAGTTGCCCTTAGCCTCGTCGAGATTGTTCTTGGGGAAGAATTTCTGGCCAATGTTCTTGATGGTGTCCTGCACATGCTCGAGACCATACACCTCACCCGCAATCTCCACCGACCGATCGCCCTCGCGGGCAAGATTGAACTGGAGCCAGAGCCAGTCGATGACGTCGGCCTGGAACCCTTCAAAGCTCCGGTGTGACAGGTCGCAGCGTCCGATGATCATGTAGCAGGCAGCACGGTAAGGGTCGACCGTGTTCTCGGGAGCATTGCGGATGCGCTGGCTGTACTCGGTATTGCAGCGGTCCTGGAGCTGTCTCTTCAGCCGCCGGTCCTCGGTGGAGGCGTAGCTGTTGATAAAACCAGGAAAAGATCGGTCGATAGACCTGAAGTGGTTCTGGTTATCGTTGACATATTGAACTGCCTCGGTGACGTGTCCCGACCGCAGCAGGTAGAAGATGATGGCCCAGACAAATTCCTGGTCTTCGCCGGACTTGATAGACTGCAGATCTGTAATCTCTGGAGCGAGATGCTTGTTGAGGTGCAGAAGCCGGACGTAGGCCTTGATCTTGTGTAGAACGTCGGGCCGCCCGCCGAGCTGCGCTTGGTATGGGTTCTTTGCAATCTGCTGCTCGACCCCGTCCATGAACTTCCTCTCCAGGAACCTGTTGGCACCAGCCAAGATGCGCTTCCGAACCGCAATCCTGTGCGGCGAGGCTGCGTCGGGATCCAGGTACCAGCTCGCGTACTGTCGCTCGCTGGCTGTGGCATCTGCGCCTGGGGCTTCGGCATCGGGGTTCTCGCCGACAATCTCGACCAGTGCCGTGTAAGCGTCGGCGAGGTGCTCGGCGTGCTTCTCGCCAGACCTTGCCGCCACCTCTGCCAGTTCTTTCAACACCGGGTACGGCAGGCCTTGTTGGCGCGCGTCGTTGAGGTTGTGGACCTTGTCGGCGAGCTTGAGCTGCTTGTCCCGCGAGAAGCGGTCATCGACGCCGCCGCTGCCCGCTAGAGACCCATCGCCATTCGCCGCTCCAACGTCCGAGAACTGTGGCGCGTGGGACCCGATCCTGCTGGGCGTACCGATGACAGACTTGCCGAGGCCAGATCTTCCAAAAGCGCTGCCTCTTGGGGTCGACCTGCCAGGGCTCGAAGGTCGCTGCCCTTTCCGCCTCGAAAAGCCAAACCCGCCCGTCTCCTTTCCGCCCGGGAGGCCTGTGTTTTGTTTGACTGTGATGCCAAAGTGCTGGTAGATCCGGTGCCGCTGCGCCTCCCACTCCATCGTGACATTGTCCTCGAGGAACGCATCAAAGTCCTTCACAGACCTCTCCAGGCCATCGGCGATCATGCTCAGGGTAGTCTTGCTCTGAAGGTTCGACAGGTATGTCTCGACGTCCACCTCGCCCTGGGGGCCCGCGTGTGTAGATCGGTCCAGCCGTGACGACTGAAAGCCCAGCGAGCCCAGGTCGCGAACCGCAGAGCCGGGCTCGATGCCCGACGCAGCGAGGAGGTAGTGTGTATTCCTGCCCACGTTGCGATCGCCGTCGGGCTTGCGGGAGCCGAGCTTCTTCAGGCGCTGTCGCAGGTCACCCAGGCCCAGCTGCAGGGGCGGCAGGTCGTCGAGCATGGCGTCGTCGCCATCGGCTTGTTGTCGCTTGCTCTTAGCGAGGAGGCTGTCGAAGAAGGCACCGGTCGGGGGGTTCGCCGCCGCGATCGAGGCGTTCGCATTCGTGTTGGCAGCTGCCGTGTTGTTATTCGTCGGGTTACCGAAGAGGCTACCGCCGAGGAGGCTCGATGCGCCGGATGGGTTGTTGGTCGCCTGGTTCCCAATTAGGGTGCTTCCTCCAAACAGAGAACCAGAAGGTGCAGAGGCTGCCGGCGCCGATCCAGTGTTTCCAAACATGCCAGTTGCTGCAGGCTGTGCTTGGTTTGCCTGTCCGAACAGTCCTCCTCCTCCTCCTCCTCCTGCAGCAGGAGCGGCGGCGGTATTGGTGCCTAGATTACCAAACAGACCTCCTCCTGCAGGCTTGTTGCCACTACCTAGATTTCCGAAAAGACCACCACCGGTAGTACCACCAGGAGCGGTATTGCTGTTGCTGCCGCCGCCGCCGCCGAACAGGCTTCCACCAGGCGCGGGTGCTGTGCCAGAGCTGGGAGCTCCTGCGGCGGCGCCACCACCAAAAAGAGACATCTTGCCCGTGTTTGAAAATGAAAAAGAACACAGGCAAAAGGAAGAAGTGAGGATATGACACGTCAACACAACGCGTCGAGAGGGGTGGAACACCTCCTTTGAGTTGGGGGTGAGGCTAAGGTTGTGTTTACAGTCTGCAGCGAAGCTGTTTTCGAGAGGTTCCAGTTCCTTTGGGGGAGAGAAATGCTAAGGTGAGGCCGCAGGTCTGCAGGGTCCTTAGCGGCAGGCATCTCAAAATTTGGGGCAGGGGTTGTTGATAACTCACTGCAGCACCCAAACCCACTGCAGAAGCCCTGACATCCTGGCACAGTTAGCACCCTTGCACCCTGGCAGCCTCATGT
This sequence comes from Cryphonectria naterciae, assembly GCA_014850475.1. Classification (NCBI taxonomy): domain Eukaryota; kingdom Fungi; phylum Ascomycota; class Sordariomycetes; order Diaporthales; family Cryphonectriaceae; genus Cryphonectria; species Cryphonectria naterciae. The sequence continues at coordinate 4,994 of JACWST010000376.1, read as the reverse complement.
AAGTAGTGAAGTGTTACAAGCAAAGTGGGAAGAAAACAAGACCCACAGCACCAACCACTACTAACACAATCCAAGCTCAACATCACACATATTTCTTTCGACCTGTTCAAATGTTCATTCCTGTTCATTGCGATCGAATTATTTTATCAATACACTCACACACAAAGCCTACCCATGTCCTAGACAGCTAGCTTATTGAAGGCAGTAGTAGCAATAGTAGCCTGTGTGTCTTTTTCTTTGTGAGAGAGAGAGAGAGAGACAGATTTTATTTCTTCTCCCCATTGATCTTCCCCTCGCTGATGACAGCATCAACCTTCTTCCTGTACTCCTGCTGGGTCTTGCACTGCTCCAGAAAGACCTCATACTTGACATCCAGCAGCTTCTTCTTCCCAGGGTTTGTATCCGCCAGCACCGTCTTGCCCGGCTTGCTCATGCGGTCCATGATATCCCACAGCGGCTCGGTGTGGCCCTTGTCATCGGCGCTGGCGGCCTTGGCTCCGAGCATCGCAGCGCCGTGGACGACGGCGGCGTTGACGTAGCGGGGGACCAGCACCGGCATGCCACATGCGGTGGCGATGAGGTCCATCAGGATGTCGTTCTGGCACTGGCTCCCAGACATGAAGATGCTGAGGATGTTGTGGCCCGACTTGTTCATGGTCTCGATGATCTGGCGCGTCTGCAGGGCGATGAACTCCATCACCGAGTAATACAGCAGGGCCAGGCCGTCCTGCGTCTTGTCGCTGCTCATGCCGATGACGGCGCCGCGCATGTTGGGGTCCGCGATGGGCGATCGGTTGCCCCAGAGGTCGCCATAGAAGAAGTAGTGACGGGTGAGGTAGCTGATGAAGGGGGCGCCCGCCTGCCGGGCCATCTCGCGCAGGTGCTCGTTCAAAAAGTCGTATATGTTCTGGCCCAGGGCCTTGGAGGCGGCGAGGACTTCCGAGTAGGCAGGGTGCGTCTCCAGCATGTACTTGAGCAGCTCGCCCGTCGCAGACTGTCCCCCCTCGGCCATCCAGTAGTCAGGGATGAGGACGTCTCGGTACGGACCCCAGACGCCAGGCACGAAGACGGCATCCTTCGACATGGCCAGGTGGCACGTCGAGGTACCGGCCACGGCGGCAAGTCGTGTGAAAGCCTGGCTCACGTCGTTCTTGGCGGCGGAATCGTCGAGGTGGTCGGGGCCGAGCTTGACCTTAGCACCCACGGTCCCGATCCAGCCCGCATACGCATCAATCACACCGCTTCCGACGGAGATGCCAGCGGGGAGGCCGAGTTCCTTGGCCGACTTCTCGGAGAGCTTGCCCACGAGCTCTCCCGCGCTCAGGTATGTGCCGTTCTGCAGGTCTACAGTTAGCCCCAGCTGTTCCTCTACCGCCGGATGGAAAAAATTATATAGCCGGCATAAGGGAAAGGGCTTACCACCCCGTGGACGCCGCCTATGCGCTTGAAGTTATCCTTGACCAGATCTCCCAGGCCAATGGTGTGGTAGAAGTCCTCCTGCCAGCCCTTGACGCTGCCGTCGACGCCGACGGGGACGAACCCCTGCTTGCACACGGTGCTGCAGTAGCTCCTCGTCTCGTTGCCGGTGGCCAGGTGGGTCAGGGCATCGGCCAGGTCGTAGAACTTGCACCGGTCAAATAGCTCGGGCGGCATGTTGTTCTTGAGCCACAGGACCTTGGGCATCTCCATCTCCACGCTCATCGTGCCGCCGACGTAGCGGAGGAGGTTGTGCTTCGTCTGGTTGATCGTCTGGGTCTCCTCCAGGGGGCGGTGGTCGAGCCACAGGATCACGTTTCGGTCGTTGCCATCGTTGGCAAAGTCTGGGCCGGTCACAGGGACAGGCTCGTCGGTGTCGTGCGAGAAGACGGCGAGGGAGCAGGTTGCATCGAAACCGATACCCTTGATGCTGGTGGGAGGGACGAGAGAGTCCGAGACGACTTTCTGCACACAGTAGCAGATTGCATTCCATATGTCTGTGGTGGATTGTTCCTGTAAATAAAGAAGCAGAAACGGGGATCAGGTTAGCCAAAACAGACAGCACTTTTTTCTTCTTCTTCTCCAAGTAAGTGGCACAATGATCCCTTCCCCTCTCTCTCAATGAATGACTTGCTGGGGGAGCATACATAGTGTGCAGCTTCACCCTTGACTGGCTGCCACAGCTTGATGTCCTGGGCAGCCAACGCCTTGATCTCTCCAGTGGCGTCGATGATGCAGGCTCTGGCAGAGCCAGTGCCTACGTCGATGCCAATGTAGTGTTCCGAGTGACTAGTAGCCATTGTGCAATTTCCTGTCAGTATGTTGTTTTGTTTCCTTTTGTCTGAGTTGTGCTGGTTTGGGCTGGGTCGACGTCTGTCCTGGGGGGGGGGGAGGGTGAGGGGAGGCAAGGTAGAAAGGAAAGTTGGCTAGCTACTAACTCCTCTGTCGTCGGCAAGGCAATATCAATGCTGTGCCTGGGCTGAAATGCTTCGTCCATTGTGTATCAGTTGAGTGAACTCTGGGGGATCACGTAAGGTGGGGTCTTGTGGCTTGTGTTTGTGTGCTGATGTTTCTGTTCAGTTTGCTTCTGGGAATGAAGCTAAATCCCAAGTAAGTACTTAAGTACTTGTGAAAGTTTGGTCAAGTTTAGTTGTCTCTGAAATAAGGCTGTGTGTGATGTCAACTCATTGGATTAGAGAGTAAGTCGGTCGCCACCACCTATGAACAGGGCGCTGTTGTTTTTTATGTGAAGGGGGGAAACCATAAATTTCCCGCCTACCCTCTCCTCCAATGAGAAGAAAAGAAGTCCATGGTCCTTTTTGGATTTGTCCATCTCCCTCCCAACATACACCACACCACAGAAGCAGTTGACAAGCTCCCGAGGGGGGGAAGAGTGGGCGCCAAAACAATTCTGGGAGGATTCTTTTGATCAGCCTCCCCCTCCTCCTTGTCTTGAGATAGGATGGGGTGACGTTGAGGGAAGGGCAAGGGCAGGACAGGGGGTGAAGGGAAGGGGGCGAGGTCAGCCGGCAGAGGGCCTCCCCCACCCTTTTTCACACTAATCAAGTACCCTCTGCTCACGTTGCTTCTACCGTGGAGAGACACTGCAACAAGAGCGAGAGACAGCCTGCAGGCCTGCATCTTCTAGCCCCTCTTTTCTCAGCTGTCAGGCAAGGGGTCTGGCCTCCACAACCCGCTGCTGCATGGGCCTTGTGATCATGGTTGCATACATAGCCTTTTAATCTCCTTCTTTTTGGGTGTGTTCTGGGCCTTGGGGCTGTGGAGTAAGGGCTGTCATGCCATTCGGAAGAAAGCAGAAGAAAAAGAAGGAATGTGAATTCTGGTCATCTCGTGTGGTCTTAAAAAGGAGACACTACAACAACAGCATACTATGCTCGTGATGGCCTCGTCTGAGAATCTCTCTCTCTCCCTCTCCCCTCTCTCTATAGCCTACCTACAGAATCTCTTTGGATCTCTTTCCTCAGTCCTGGGGGAGGGGTTATGTTTTGCTTTTCTTCCCCGGCCTAAAGTTTTAGCCAAACGGTCTCAAGCCTACCGCCACACGCTTAACCAAGCCAGCGACGCCGTCGATCCATGTAGTATCAAATTATAGCACGTGCATGAAGTACCCCAGGCCGTGGCGCGTGGCGGGAAGGCTTCGTGTTGCACACCGGCTTGACCGGCTTGCTCAGCTTGGTATTTTCGCAAGGAGGAACATGATCCACGCACGGCCAGTAGGATTGTTGTAGTGCGTGGTGCCTTACTTTTTCCCTTCTTTCCTCCCCCATCACATCACATCACGAGGGTGACTGTGATCCGTCAGGCTTGTTTCTGATAGAGGAAAGGATGGTCGCGGACAACCTTGACCCGGGCAATAAAAAAAAGAAGTGAGACTATTCGCTATCACCAAAATACACCCACACACCCTTTTGGGCATCAATGGCCCGGGGCGAGGAGAATCTGGAGATGCCCCTGGGGGTTGGGACTGGGTTGGGTGGCTTCCCTGGGGTTCTTCCTTTTTCGACGCCTTTCCTTCCGAAGAGTCCGGGGCAGGGAGGCACGTGCCGTGATTGCTTCTGGTCTGGCCATTGCTCCCTCTTTCTTTGTCCCGAGACACTTGGTTGACCATCGCCCTCAGCTGTATTGTTGTTGTCCTTGTGTGTCTGCCATGCTTCTAGGCCAGCCTTGGTCGTGTTTAAAGGGGGGGTGTCTGTCTCCCTCCCCCAAGCCCGTTCCGGCTGACTGCGTCTGCTTTCTGTATGTGTTGCAACAACATGCACCCACCCCAGCTTAGCCTGCCAAGGGGTCTTTAGTGGTCTTGGTGGTCTCAGCGGGTTTGCCTTGCAGCCAAGGTGGGCGTTGAAGGCGCTGAAGGCGCTATAACGATACAAGTCGTTACCCTAACATCTTGGAGAACTTAGTAGCTTGACGAGATAGCTTATATCAGGCGGATAAGGGGTATGGCTTTTGAATTTGGACCTCAGACGCACCTCAGATATTGGAGATCTCGATAGAGACCAGTTTCGTGAAAATTGACCATCTGTTGAGGAGGCAGAGCGGCCGAGGGAGTTGTGTAAGTGTCAGTGGGTGACAATCATGATCTGCAGCTGTGCCTTCGTCCACGCTCGCTTCTCCCAGTTACGCAGGGCAAACTTCCTATCGAAATGCGAGAAAAATTAGTGCGCATTTTAATTAAAAATGAAAATAAAAAAAGAGCAGAATATCTTGAGTAGCATTAAGAATGGGGGATTGGGGAATATGTTCTCCTCTCTCAAGGTGTGCAGTGGTTTTGGGAATGAGGGAAAACTTGAACTTTGCCTGGAGTGACCAATTTCCAAGCCCACACAGTAGGTCGTAGCAACAACTTGCAGTGCCTGAAAGAGACGAGAAAAAAAAGCTCAGGCGCTGTCGCTCAATCGCGCACCCTGCAACAAAAAAAAAAAAAAAAAAAAAAAAAAACAAAAAAACAAAAAAAAAAAAACACAACCCACGCCCAACCACCACCCCCGGGCCCCACC
>JACWST010000375.1:10412-24623 GCA_014850475.1 Cryphonectria naterciae | reverse complement strand
AAACAAAAGCACAAGAAAGAAAAAAAAAAAAAAAAAAATAAACAAATTATTTATTAAAAAAAAAAAAAAAAAAAAAAAAATTGTCGAGTGTTGAAGGGTATGAAATGTCGAAAAGAAAATCAAAAAAATATGAAAGGGGGGTATCTTTTTTGCTACAGTGTCTAGACGCGAAACGCCTAGACAGTGCCTCGTAACCGTTGCTTGCGGGCAAGCCAGTCACCAAGCATATTATCAAGTTGCTACAATATATGAGTCAGTATTTACCTTGGTCCCTCCCTCGTTTGCTGTGGTTGTGTGACTTACAGTGGTGATCTCTGCCAACTTGGCATTCTGCTCCTTGAAAAGAGCACCAGCAACAGGATGGTCAGACCCGACAGGCTCGACGTCGTTCTTATCATAGACAACGACAAGAAGGTCTCGGATGTCGGCGCCTGAGTCGAAGAAGGCCCGCAAGCTTGTGTCGTTCCACGCCGAGACGGTGGTCGTAGATGTCGAAGTGGTGATCGAATCTTGGTTGCGGTGCACGCCCACGGCTTCTTCTCGGTCGATCAGTTCGGGCGACGGCGACGACACGGGCGACGAATGCTCTTGGCTTGAGGTATCGCCGGTGAGGGGCGGGGGCTGGTTCTCCGTGGGTGTGATGGGCGAGACCTCAATGGGAGACTCGGACAGCCGCTCTCTTGACTGGCTGGCGGCAGCTCCAGATTTTTCTGGGGTGACAGTCGATGTAGACTCTGTGGACACCACGCTGACATAGCTGTCAGGGAATGAACCTGGCAGTACTGGTCTCTGGGGCTTCAACCTCTCTGGCTGGCCCTGCTGCGGCTCCGGCTGGTCCAAAGAATTGTCTTCCTTGATCGCCGGTGTCTGTGCAATTTCTTGCATTCCCTCATCAGAGTCCGAGTCTTCAATCTGCATCCGTGATTTGGCCGCAGTTGGTTTTGCAGGCTTCTGATCGTCGGCGCTTTGTGAGCGGGTCGGTGCCTGTCTGGGCGTGTTCTGTTTGTAGTCATCCATGGACGCTGATCGGGCCGTCGCAGACGGCTGGGACTTCGGCTCGTCATCCTCCTCCTCCTCATCATCTTCGAAAAGATCGGCATCCGGATCAACGATGCGCATCGAAGCAGGTGGTACGTTTGCGACGCTCTTCAGGCTGCTTTCGTTCAAGAAGGTCGAGAGGTCCATACCAGCTCCAGCGTCCTGTGGGGCGCCTCCGGTCTTCCTCGCAAGAGACGGTTCGACCCGTGGTTGCTGCTTCTGAAGCTTGCTCGGGTTCCGTTGCGGGCTCATACCGGATTTCTCCGAGCCCATGTCGTCGCCGACATCCTCCGATGGTCTGTCTACCGGCTCGGCTCCGAGATCCATGGAGCGCTTGCCGAAAGATTCCTCATCCTCGTCGCCTCTCCTCCTATCCTTGCGCGAGAAGAGACTTCTGAAGCCACCCTTCTTCTCCTTCTCTTTCTTTTCCTTGGCCTTTCTCTTGTCCTCCTTGGAGTCCTTCTCGAGCAACTTGTCGAAACTTGGCCGCTGCTTGATCCCCTTATCGATAGAATCAGAGGACGCCCTCGTGACACCATCATCGCGGAGCAGACCCGGTGTGAGGGTGATCTTCTTGGTCTCAACGGTGTCGTCCTTGAAGAAGGAGTCACGGACAGTGCCGTCCGCCCTCTTCTTCGGTCCTTCCACCCCATTTGTCTCGAAGATCTCTTCGCTCGTCCGACTGGCGGGCTTGGAGGAGCCATTGGGAGACTCCTCGCCGACTTCTGATTTGGCAGGATCGACAGCTTGCCCGGGCTGCTGCTGACCTCGCGGGCGCAACGGCGCAACCTTTGCTGAATCGTCGTCCTTTTCGCCGTCATCGCCGTTGGCCTGCTTGGCCGCCGAAGTTTGCTGCTGGGACTGTTGCGTTTGCTGTTGTTGTTGTTGTTGCTGTTGCTGCTGCGCCATTAATTGATTCTCTTCCTCCTCGTCTTCGGTGTCGTAGTCATAATCGGAGTAGTCCACGAAGGTGGGAGCTGCAAATGTGACATTCTTGGCTTTCCTCCTGCGCATCGCTGTCTTGATCGGGTTCTTGGCCTTTTCGGCTTGGTCACCCAGCATCGTCGCCGATAGCTGCACATACAAGTTAGTATCCCAGCCCAGTCGGTGCTCTCTGGAATAAACGTACGTCAATGTTCCGGTGCTTGTTCAGACGAGCAAGCCGTTCAGTCGGTGTTTCGATATGCTCAGCCGGCAAATAACCTTGAAGAGACGAAAGAGAAAGAAGTTTCACATCAGCAGATAGTTCTCGGGTCTTCCTGCCGATATTGAGGCCATCTCACCTATGCTACTATCCTTGACAACTCGAACAAGCCACCAGTAGCTGTTGCTGTCGTCAAGCAGAACCATGGCATCGCCCTTTGTTGCGTTCGCTTGGCCCTCGACGGTCGCTATGAAGGTGTGTAGAGCGTAGACGAGCTCGAAATCGATATCCTCTGCATCATGTAAGCTTTCACCTCCCCATCCGGAGTCGATAAATCTAGTGTCTGTGGACTGAAGGAAAAGATCGTCGTCATCATCATCTTCGTCGGTGGAGTCCTCGTACGGAATGATCAGGCTGTCAACGTCGACACCTTCGTCTTCCATCCCGTTTATGGCCTCGTCTTTGAGCCTCACTGCTTCCGCTTTGCAAGACCCGTCAGACCTGCCCTCATTCGTGATGTCACTGCCCGATGGTCTCGGTTCTGTGGCCCCACTGTCTTCCACCGAGTCTTGACTGAGGCTTTGCTGGCATTCCCTAGACACAATGGCCTGCTTCTCTCCCGTTGCAACATCTTGCAGAGTTCCATCGTCGCTGGGGTGGTCGTCGAGGTCCCCGGGCACTGCTCCGGGGGGAAGATGATGAAGATGATGATGACAAGGCGGGCTCGCAGCTGGAGCCTTGATCGCATGCTGCTGAGAGACCTGCTGTAGGGGTAAGTAGTCAGGAGGTTCGAGGTATGGAGAAGAAGACCTCGCCTCGCTGAAGCACATGGACGCCGGAGAACTACACGGCGAGGCGTCCATCTGAATATTGCGGAGTGTCGGAAGTTGACAAATGGACCCACCATCGTCGATCGAGGGCGAGCTCGATATCTTGTCCATCATGTCGTCGTCCAGATCTCCCTCCTCTCCGTCCATGTCGCCATCCTCCTCCGTATTGTCTTGGGACACCAGGCCCCCATTCTGCGCGACGGCCAGGTCATCCTGTGCCGCCATGTCGCTGTCGCTGCCGCCGTTCAGATGCCCACCGGCCAGAGAGCTAGTGACACCTGCCGCAAGGTCTTCGGCGTATTGTTGTAGGTCGCCAGCCTCGCCGCCACCACCGTTGGCCCAAGAGATCCGTGGGCTTTTAGTCTCCTCCTCTGCTGTCTCGGCGGCGACTTCTCGTAAGGTCTCGGCTTGGTGGGGCGCAAAGGCTCCAGTGTTGGCGCTGTTCGACGGTTGTTTCGTTTGTAAGGGACCGGGTCGAGCAGTGTGGTTCTGAGCCGAAGGAGTGTCGTGATCTTGCAGATCGATCGTATCTGATCGACAGGAGACGAATAGAGAAAAGAACAGTCAGCAGCAGTCAAAGAGGGGGGGGGACGAAACGTGATGGTGCAAGGCATCAGGGCCGCCGCATGGGCCGTAACATAGCAGGGCGTAGTGTTGGGAGATGAGAAAGCTTTCCAATGCACAAACACGAGGCCGCGGAAGGGGGCCCCAGGGCAAAGTTATGCACAGTAGGATTCGAGTGGGAGCATCAGGAAGGGCGGCGGCAGCATAGCATGAACAGGATGGGCAGGGCAGGGTTGAACATACCAGCACGAACTATTCCGGGTCTCGTCATGGTGAAATGAGGGGATGCCAGCCCAGAGCCAGCGACAGCATCAATTGAATATCAGCAATGAGCTAAGAAAGAAAAGGGGTGGATTCGATGGCGATGCAGTCGGGTGTTATGATGATGATGTTCGTTGATGTTCGCAGTCCGTATCGTCAGGCCAGGGGATTTCGGGCACGAGACTTGGTAAGAGGGAGGGAGAGAGGCCCTGCACACGACACAGCCCACAGATGTTGGCGCAGATCTCGAGTAAACTTTTTTTTTTGTTGCGTGGGGACGAGAAATAAGGAAATGAATTGGTAGCCTCAAGCCTCCTAGGAGAGGGAGAGAGAGAGAGACAAGAGAAAGAGAAAGAGAGAGGAGGGAGAAGTTGTTTTTGTCGGGAATGTATGTCGTGTGGTGTCTGTCTTGTGTTCCTGGGCCGCAGGAAAGCAGGAAAGGTGGTTTCGGAGTTCCAAAAAGACAAGATGACCCCAGAGTGCCCAGGCCTCCTCCTCACGCCTCCCACGGTGGGTTTAGACCCAGAGATCCAGTCCAACCCGCCTTGGGACAGGTCTAATTTGGTCCACTAGCTAATCAACCAGTCCAAGCAAAGACGCGCAACCGACTGCACGAATAATTCAGCCCCCGCGTCTTGAAACGCAAAGATATCGTGATCGACCAACTGGATGATGATGATGCTGATGAAGATGAAGACTGGAGGCCGCAGCTGTGGAAAGTGTCTTTGCTCTTTGGAGAGTTTCTGGCTCAGGCCCTAATAGATAGTCCTGGGTGATTCGACGAAACCCGAAAATGACCAAATGACGGACACCTCGTTCCTTTTTTGGGCTGCAGGGGGATCAAGGTGCAGCTAGGAACAGGGTGCGTGCCCAGGTGGGAAGTGGAGAGTTCTGCAGGGGAAACAACACCCTCTACTGTACTAACCCTGCCAGGGCTGCCCACTTAACCCATCTGCCCAAGTAAGTAAGTACCTTCTCAACCCACTCAACTCACCCTTACCACCACCAATGGGCCAAGACTTGAATCATCAACCACGATAACACAGAAGAAAAAAAAAGAGACCACCATTCTGCTCCTCTTCTGGCTCCACGGACCAGCTGAGGGTCAACGTTGCACACAGCAGCGCACTGTACCTGCCGTGAAGCAGAGCCTGGTGGTACAGAGACAGGTTCTCCGAGGAACATGGGTAACAGAGAGAGAAAGAGAGTGAGCGCCTATGCAACCCTCAAAGGTCCAGGGCAGGACCAACCAACGGCGTCGTCGTACTACATAGGTACAACGGCATACCTTGGCTCTCATGAGACAGACGGTCCAGAAGGGTGCGCGTGCCACATTTCGATCTTGTCAAGTTCTGACAAAGCTGCGGGCGCAGGTCCACCCAGGGGAGAGACCACGACCACGACCACGCGAGGACCGAGAAAAGCAGTGTTGGATGCACCGATCAGGAACAGATTGCCAATTTGCAGCACTGCATGCATGCAATTCCAGAGACACTGGCCCCTCGATTTCACACCAGGGCCTGGGTGGGGGCGCGGCCGGCACATCGTTCTCTGGCTTCCGGGGGCTCCCCTTTTCCCCCCAGGGCTCCGTCTTGAAACAATCAATCTGTCCAAGCTCTGCTTATTGGGTGGAGCCCGCACGAGATCTACCCTGGCCCGCGCAGATTATCCTTTTTTTCCCCCTTCTCCCTCTGGGCTTGTGTTTGCCCTTTCCTGCTGCCCCCCTGGGCTGGTGACCTGGCACGGCACTGCACGAGATCGTCTTGGGGTGTCGAGACACGCGGGAGTCCACAGGGCTGCATGCAGGTGCAGATTCTGTTCGTTGTCAGAGTGAAGATCTCTCGAGGGTGCCCCGCTCTGCCTGATGACTTCTTTAGGGTATGAAATTCGCTACGCCTCTGGCCATATGGCAGGGGACCAACGTCAATCTATGATCGGATCCACGTGTGTTGAAGGCTAGGGATAATAAATGGTACACTTGAAGTAGTGTGTACGACTTCAAAGGAGCAGCTTGGCCTGCTAATCAAGGCAGTCACCGCCATCCAGTGAAGGTCCCACCCGCGTCCCACCAGGCTGCGATATTCCACGTCTAGCACAGCTACACGAAGAGGCTGTGAAGTTGATCCTCTAATAACTAGAGATCTAAGCCTTCACCTTGGCAGATGCGCCCTCGAGGAGCAGACCCCTTCCCGACAAGATACTATAACAAGTAACAAATCTTACAACAACAAGACCTTGAAGCGCGTCGACCAGTCTTGAAAGAGTCACCAGCTTTCGTATCCATTTCAAGACCACCATATCGTGACCAAAAGGGGATATGGTTGCCAGGCGCCGAGACCTTGGGCGCCGCTCTGCAAGCCCGATGCTTGCTCCAGGGAGACGAGAATGTTAACGTCCGAGACCGTGTGTCGCAGCCGCCGGTCGTACTTAGAAGGCGGTGACTAGCCCTTTATATTGTTGATCCTCACAATGGCACCTTATTCTAGCACAAGCATGGCGGTACTCACGTGCCACCAGACCGCCGTGTGGTGCAAGGGCAAATTTGCCGCGCTTGTCTTGCGAGTTAGCTACTGAAAACCTAAACGGCTCGGTACCACGTTCTTAACCGTCGACGAACTCGAACGACGCCCTCAGTGCTTCAGGAATGTCCAGTACTGCTACCATTTGGCATAGAATTGACATTCAGACCATATCCTTCCTGGATCTCAATTTTGATCTTCCCTGTGTATAATGGCTACAGGAGAGTTCAGTCGTTCTCTCAAATAAGCAGCGTGCTCCTGCAGCACCCTTACGGCTTCGGTGTGAGCTGTCTGTGATCTCACGAGACGCCCTTAGCCCTGCATGTTCGTCTGTAGGTCTGGCATACAGCCCCTGCAGCGGGACTGTGGACCAAAAGCTGCTGATCACGGTACAGTGGTCAGGCTGGATGGGGTCGACGAGCGTATATCCTTTCGAAAACATCTTCAAGAGCCGAAGCACCTCATCCTCACCTCCCTGCGTGATGGTGCTACTTGACACATATTTCATGGATTCCCGACGGTAAAAAGGTCACAAAGACCTTCAGTACCGCCCTGCCCTTCCATTATTCCACAGAGAGGTTGGTTATGGACTGTGTGTCGCTCTCCCCTTTCCACTCCCCAGTTCATGGAAAAGTCATAGTAGGCACACATAAGTAAGGTGGCTTCACTCTCACCGGTGGTACGTGAGGAGCCTGATAGATGCCGATCGAAGTCTTTCAGCAACAGCATGGTGGATGATGTGTTTGAACGATGCTTACAAGGAAGGGAGGGGGTACAGCGTCAGGCAGTCTCTGGGCCTTCCCCCGAGGCTGAAATAGATGGGAGCTTCGCAATGTGACTCGCTCCGCCAGGTGGTGATTGTGAGGCTGCTCGAGAATGACAGAAGGTATCTTTTTGAACTTTTTAGTATCTTTACACAATTCTTCTATCATGTCCTCAAATGATGCCGAGGGGTCTGTCCTGGGCAGCTCAACCATGATGTCGATAGGGCCGGATGACATTTACATGAGAAGAGCCTCTAGCTTTCCTCCTCAGCCTCATCGATGCCCTCTAAGCAGGATTAGTTATGTTTCGAGACCACTCATTCGGGGTTGAACACCCAACAAACATTTGTAAGACGGTCCCAATCCGCATTTCTAACAGGGCAGTACATAAGGCTTGCTGAACCCCCTCTCGACGCTGTGGGCTTCTCAGACAACACGAGGTAAGTCCTTATTATACGTCCACGGCGCCCATTCCCTTCGCCCGAGTGGTGGCTCTTCCCTCGATTGGGGAAAGTCCCGTGTCTAGGTCAGGGTGGCTGATGACGATGACACCAAATCGAGAAGATCTCTCGGAGCTGATGGAAATCGATCTGCCCTGGTCTGACCCGGGTCTATTTTCCTTGGGCGCTGTAGCATGTTGGCGCCCTTGAAGGCCTGGCCATTTAGCAATGGGATCCTTTTTGTTGAGGCACGCGACTGTCTCTCTCTCTCTCTCTCTCAAAGGCCCAAACCCCCGCCTGTAGCTTGAGAGAAGCTTGTTCGGTGGGCTGCCAAGAACTGGACGATGGAAGAGAGACCCTGCAGGCTGGCGTTCTTTGCGCAAGCGCTGCCAAGGTGACGAGGATGGGAATGTGACATAATGCACAAGCGGGAGATGTGCGCTGTCAGGGTTGGTCAACGGTCCTTGGCTGAATCCTTCTTCCCTCCTCTTTTCTCTTTCTGTTTCCTTTTCTTTGTGCCTAGTAACAGGACCACCGCCCGAAGATGAACACAACGGCAAAACTTGCAATAGTCCTCTCTCTCTGTCTCTCTGTCTCTCTTCCTTTTCCCTTCAGCGATCAGGAAGAAAGAGATGAGGCATTCATGCGTCCAGATGTGGAAATTAATGCGCACAGCGCGCGCGCGCTCATCGCGGAGGTGGAGCGTCGAGAGCCGGGGAGCTGAAAGGGGATGGTACAACCACAGTAAATCCTAGGGCACTATGTGCTTATTACTAACTGAAATAGCATTATAAGTATAGCATGGTGCAGCGCAGGCGACCTAGTGCGTACCACATACTACCAAGGGCCCAGATTTCCGGATTTTGTCGACCCCGGGAGGAAGATTAAGGTTTTGGCTAGTGGGCCGATCTTGCATCGACGGGCTTTTCTGGCTGCAACCTACAGGGCCCTTAGGCTTCCGGAGAGGCGGGCATGCCCTGAGCGAGCTTGGTCGAGATTTGGACCTGCCGCGTGATTCGTGATCTAGTCGTGGCTGTGATTTGTTGAGAGATGAGAGATGATTTCAGGCTCTGCGTAATGCTGCTCGAGATGCCCAAGCAGCAGCACAATGGAATGTCTCGCCAGGTCAGCCCTCCATCCCCCTTCCACACACGAGGGCCCACACATAATCATCATCATCAGCAGCAGCAGCAGCAGCAGCGGCTGATGGGCTGAGAGGTGTCAGGTCGGCATGTCCCTCCGCGCTGCTAAAAGGAAGAGGATGATGGCCAGACAACGCGCGCCACCACGCCTCGATGACCGTCCATTCCAAAGTAGGAAGGAATACGGACCACTCCGTAGAAAGTTGGCAATCTGCAGAAAACATCGCCCGGCGGGGAAACCTTGAATTTGACTGGTTCTCGAGCGCACGCTACTATGTGCGTACTATGTATGCGGTCCACATCTCTCCTTTTCTGTCTTTTCTGCCTTTCTACTTTTCGTATTCGGAGCACCTGTTAAGTCACGTACAACCTCGCACTCGCCTGCCTGTAAAGGCCTATTGGAGCAAGATCATTCTTTTAAACCTTTGCCGGCAGCGCCAGTGGTTATTTTGTCATGGATGAGACGACATGACGGCGGGCTGACTATGCAACCCGAATGGCACCCACATATGTGCATCGCACTGCAGAGCCCATAGGGGAAATGAGAGATGTGGTGTCGCAACGAGATAAACCTTATTCGGAAGCGAGCAAAGGAACTGGGAAGAAGAACGAACACACACATAGTACGGGCATAGCCGTGTGAGCCGGCTCATGCGCTAACTGTGCTCTGGCTCAGCACCAGCGCTGGCACAGCGGTTTGATGTACTGTTCTGGTAAGGTACAGAGCACGGATTTGGGCTCTTCCAGTTCCCGCCCTAGTTCCCTTACAAGCCTGAGCGCCGGGCCCATCCCAACTCTGCGGTAGCCCCCACGCAGAAGCCGTTACAGCCTACAACCTAGTGTCTCAATTCGTGCAACGGTCCAGCATACATTCACCTATCCGGCGACTACAATATATAACTTTTCTTGCAAATTGTAAATCTGTACGACGGTTGTATGTTTCCCCCATCCCAAATCAACCTCGGCACTGGAGAAAGTCTATTTCGGAGCACTACCTGCTCTGTTCTCCTCCGTGAAAATGTACGACGACCAGCCCATTCAGCGTCCATTCTACTTTTGGCTGGGGTAGTGGGGCGCATACGTCTCCAGGTGGGTAAGGGGGAGGGAAGGAGGGGTCTGGTTGGGAGGGGATGGGCGGCTTGTCAAATGGCAGGAAGGACACACACGGTAGATAGTGAGAGGAAAAAAGGCTTAGCGGACGATGCGCACAGTGCCTGGGTGCCTTGCCTCATCCCTTGATCGCCCGACCCCAGCCCTCCTACACCACCATACTGTACATAGTATTGTACAGTATTCTTCCCACGTCCCCCAGCCCAGTCCTAAGCCCCACTGCCGCTCTGTCATCTCCAGGCCGAGTCCGCCCCAAGTCTCCATATCTCTTCTCTGTCCCTCGCTCTCTCTTTGGCTGCCCCGGTCTGAGCCTCGACTCCAAAATACCTCCAAGGGTAAAACGCTTTCGAGACAGACACAGATACAGATCCGGCCAGGCACTTGTCCAGAAAGACCCAGTTCCCTTGACTCGTCCTCGCCCTCGTCCCTTGTCTCTCCAAGGTTACTCACTTTTTGTAACGCACAACATTCTTGCTTCTTGTTTCCCCCCGCCAGACCAAGGCGGTTTCGCTTCTCGACCATCTCTCCCGATCATCTCTCGACTGTACGCACCCCGGATTTCTCGGCGCCCAGCCCTTTCCCTCACTCATCCCTCCCGGTGTCACATTACACATCCTCTCCTCAATCACTCCTTTGGACAATTGACAACATCCGACGCACCGATATCGCGCGCGAACTCTTGCGATTGAAGACGACGACTTTCGTGGAACAAGTGACGGAATCAGGAGGAGGAAAAGAAGAAAGAAAGAGAAAGAAAAGGTTCAGCGCCAGAGGTCACGAGGCGTCTTTGCTACATGGGCGAAGTGGCACAGTGACCAACCCCGACGATCCTGCGAACTGTACGACGACGACGACGACCGACAACGACCACCACGACCATCACCACGACACCAACACCACCTCGTCTGGATACCTTCGATCCCGGCCGCGATTGGCCGCATCGTCAGCTGGGAAACCCTCACGGATGGCGTGTCCGAGGTAGGCAACCATTTTGTTTTGCCGGAGGCGATCGTCCAGTAGAGATTTTGCCAGCGGCTGGCCACGATCCGCCCGGACTCGTTGCCAGCCATGGATTTGCGTCTGTTGATCCTGGCGTCTGCTACGTTGGCGGCGGCGGCAGCAGCATCATCGCTGGCATCCGATTGTTCGGCTGTCAGCCTGCCAGCGGGAGGTGTCCTCGATATCGCGGGAAGAGGCACCATCACGCTCACCCAGGCTGCCGTCTTCACGCCAGAATGCACCCAGTCAGCAATACCTATCACCATTGCCAACACCGGCATATCAGAGATTCAAGAGAAGGCTAGCGACAGCACCTCGACCGTCGAGGTCCGAGACCCCTTTTACGCTTCGACCTTTCCCCAATGCTATGCCCTCGCCGCGACCACCGTGATCGCCTACACCCTGGTCATCATGCTGCTCATCACGCCGAGATCATTTCTGGACGGCGGCGTGGTCGTGCTCGGGAGGGGAGGCTTCACGAGTGGTGGGACAGGCGGCCAGAACATCGGAGGCCGTCCCTGGCTGCAGAAGATGGCCGCCACTTTCGTTGCCGTGTCCATGACGATCGCGACGGTCGACACCTTTCGCGTCGCTGAGCAGCAGTATTCCGGTGGATACCAGAATGCCTCGGTGATGCAGGCCGACGTGCTGGGGAGCACGGAGCTCAAGGTCATCAAGATCATATCCGAGGCCTTCCTATGGCTCGCTCAGGCCCAGACCCTCATCAGGCTCTTTCCCCGGCAGCGGGAGAAGATCATCATCAAGTGGACTGCCTTCGCATTGATCGCGTTTGGTGTCCTCTTCGACTCCCTCAACAGTTTCATGTACACGACCGCGGGTGCTACACGCCCTCGCTCCTTCACCGATGCCATCCCCGCGCTCAGTTATCTCTTCCAGCTCTCGCTCGGGGTTCTCTACGCCGCCTGGGTTGTCTATTACTCCTTCATGAAGAAACACTACGCATATTACCACCCGCAGATGCGCAACATCGGGCTGGTGGCCTTGCTCTCGGTCACGGCAGTTCTGGTCCCGATCGTCTTCTTCATCTTGGATATCTGCAAGCCGGACTTTACCAGCTGGGGTGATTATGTGCGCTGGGTTGGGGGTGCGGCAGCTAGCACCATAGTGTGGGAGTGGGTGGAACGAATCGAGGCACTAGAAAGAGAAGAGAAGAAAGACGGCATCCTAGGCCGAGAGGTATTTGACGGGGACGAGATGCTGGGCATGTCGGTGTCGGAATACTCGTGGCCGCGAAAAAGGAGGAACACGAAGCGAGACGACGATGACGACGACGGCGGAGAGAGCGGTCATGCCACCAGGGCGAAACCCACCCCGACCTCGTCGGATGGAAAGAGCGGCCCTTGGCCGCTGGTGTCGTCGATAGCCTCTCGATACCGGCAAAGGTCAAGGTCCAGGCCTCGCGACGATGGGGCGGTCGCTGAGCCCGGAACGCGTGGGGCTGCCAGGGGCGAGAGGGGCGGCGCAATTCGGTTCCTGCAGCCGCCCCTATGGCCGACAAGACCGCCGCCGGCTGCGACACCAGTGTCCAGGACCGACACGGCAAGTGCGGCTAGCACCGTCTATGCGGTGCACTACCAACCAATGGCCGACACAAGCACTGGAGCGGCACCCAACGCTCGCCCAGACTCAACGATCGGAGCCCTACCCGCCGCCGTTCCCGAGGTGGACGAATCTCTAGCACCGCAGTCGAGGCGGAACAGCGCCGAAGAACGTACGGATACGGTCGACAGGGCCCTGGCCATCACCCCAGAGCCCTCCGTCACGCCCAGCCAGTCTGCCAGCCAAGTTGCTGCTGGCCAGGCCGCCGGGCAGACCGCAGCTCACACCATGAACACCTCGACCCAGGGCGGTAGCAGGTTGCGGGGCTTGAGCCAGGCCACACAGCTGTTCCGCATGCCATCCAGGGGAAACATGACCTCGACGGAAGCATCTCACAAGGCGAGCGAGCCAAGCTCACAAGATAGCGGCCGCCGCAATTTCAAGTCACGCTTTGAGGATTTTGCCGTGACCCGAGCAGAGAGGTTGCGGGAGCGGATGAGGCCCGAGGTCGACACGAAAGCCCTGCCCGTGAGAGTGATCCCAGCACCACCGCGAAGGGGTGCTGCGCTACAGCAGCTCCAGCAAGAACAGGCAGCAGAACAATATCATCAACAACAGGCAAATGGAGCTAGCACGCTAGCTCCACCACTGCTACACACCCAGGCATCCTCTGGCAATAACACCACGAGGGCAACCACGGCGGCCGGCTCGGCACTTGTCTCACCGCGGCCATGGCGGAGCAACAGCCAAGAAGAGTCGGATGGCACACCGATCGCATCGTCATCACAAGACTCGTCCGGCGCCAACAGCCTGGAGATGGCAAACCTGGCTCGGCCCGTGTCATTGCCGGGGCTCGAGCCTGAGACGGCACCCGCCAGGTCCGTTCAGGGACCAACCTCGGGCACGAGGCCTCCTCCAATCTAGAACCAAGGATTTTTCGAATTTGTTTCGGCATGTGGGATGTTTAGCTTCTGGGTGAATTGGGTTAGTTTCTAGGCTCTACTATAGCGCATGGTGTTGGGGCGTCGCTTGATGTTTTTTTTTACCTCTTTTCCTCTCACACGGTGCATTTGGAGCGACGGCGGTCCCTTTTTTCCCGGAAAGGTGGTGGACAAAAGTGAAACCTTCTCAGCTGAGGAAGGGGTCTTTGCTATATACCATTTACTACTACTTTTTCGCTGCGACAACCAAGGTCTCCTCTATATATTACATGTTTTTATATATGAGACTCCGATATCCCAGGAGCGTCTGCCGACGGAGGTCAGGCGAGACGAGGGCTATCATGGCAATGTGTACATGGGCAAAGATAGACTGTCCTGAGATGTAATGTACACGATGATGTTCACAACAGCTTGCATGACAAGTGATGATGAGTCTATATCACCGTGAAACACGCTTCCTATTCCAGAGCCTTCTCCTCTAGCGCAAGGCCCCGTGATGCATTGATATCAGGGAAATAAATAAAACAGCCTGACGATCACGCAAGGCCGTTAGGAATGCATGTTCTTCACTGGAAGGTTGTGTGGACTGTCATGCAACTTCAGGATTTGATCGGATCCTTTGTCGGGGCCGGCCGAGACGAACAGGAGACTCACTCCATTGTGATTGAAGGCAGGAGACCAGACGACAGGAAGGACGGGATCTGATTGAGAGAGGGAAGGGGCCCACAGAGACTGAGAAACTTTTCTTGTGTCTCCGGTTCAGTTCAGGGGGGACGGACGAGCCGGGATTTAGCATAGGCCCGATGGTAGAGGAGAGCCCGGGCATGCCGGCGCTTGTGAGACGTCACCGGGTCTGGAGGTGCGGATGACTTTTTTTTTTTTTTTTTTTTTTTTTTTTT
>JACWST010000374.1:0-25071 GCA_014850475.1 Cryphonectria naterciae | reverse complement strand
ATAAACAATAAAAAAAAAAAAAAAAAAAAAAAAAAAAAAAAGCGGCGGTGGTGTGTTGGTGGGTGTGGGGGGGGGGGGGGGGGGGGGGTGGGGGGAAGCCATTCTTATAGGACAGCGTGCCCTGCAAATGCAAAGTTGATAGACTTTTCCATGTTAGATGCCTATTGACAGTTTCTCGGACCCTTCGTTCCTGTACTGATACGATATGTACCCTGAAGATCTCGACTCCTCCTCCCTGCTTCCCCTCTCCCTCTGTAGGGCAACATGAACCCACTGCAGCATGCCTGACGCGGATACGCGATATGAGGCAAGAGACGCCGGACGCCATGACCAAGCAGAACCAAAGGAAAGAAGCAAAACCAAAAGGACAATGAGAAAGACAAAAGAGTCAAGATAAAAATCCCACCAGATGCCCAGAGTCGTCCATCCGCACCCATCACACAGCATCTGCAGTACTTTGTGGAGTGGGAGAAAGTGTGTGTGTGTGTGTGTGTGTGTGCGTGAAATCAACGAGAGCCTTTGCCGCTCGGATCCCATAGCAGCTCTATCACTTCGTCCATCTCCTCGCCGCTCTGCCAGTCCCTCTTGTACACGTAGACCTGCCGGAGGCGCCCGTCCGCGAGCCACTCGGCGTCCTTGAGCCGGTAACTCCTCTTCTCATGCTTCTTGAGCGCCGGGCGCAGCGGCCCGATGCTGAAGTCGAACTCGGGCCCGTGCTGGTTCCAGGTCGCCTCCATCCAGTCCAGGTTTAGGCCCTGCAGGCCCTTGCGGTACAGCGCGATGGAGTACCCGTTGGAAAAGAGGGTGTCCTCGCCAAACTGGAACCGCTGCAGGAAGCAGTCGCCGCATAGCTTGGCCACCTCGGCGATCCGGAACACGGGCTCCTCGTACCAGCTCTTCCAGTGGTGCAGCGAGAGGGGCTTCAGGCCGGCCTCGAAGAAGCCAGACAGGTCACCTCTCATGTCCTGCTGGTGCAGGCCCGGCACCAGGGTCAGCTTCGTCTTGGAGTGGTAGTACACGCAGTCGCGCAGCATGCCGTCGCCCGAGGGGAGGGCGGCTTCCTCGAGACACTGCTCCTGGAAGGGTTCCAGCTTCTGGGCTAGCGGCACCGACAAAAAGACGCCGGCACCACCGTAGGCAAAGAAACCCCACGACCGGACCGAGTAGAAGTCTTCCGAAAGCTGGCCTAGCCATACCTCCTTGGTGTGGTCGTAGGCGCTAAAGGCATCGCTGAGGGCATAGAGCGACGGGAAGAAGGTGTCGTCGTCCAAGATGCCCACCCATTTCGTCTGCGGGCCGATGTTCTGCACGGTGGGCCGCAGGGTGATGAAGTGGTTCTGGTCAATGGTGAGCTGCGGTTCGCCGTGGACGGTGATGAGCTTGATGTCATGCTGTTCGAACAGCCTCTCGAGGGCGGGGAGGTCGTGGAGGGCGTGGTCGACAATGACTGCCACGAGGGGGGCTCCGCTCCCCGCCAGCCAGTGGTCAAAGGCGGGTAGGGCCTCGATCATGCGGTCGTGGTATGTGGCGACACCAAAGATGAAGTGCTCAAAGGTCTGCTTCGGATAGGGAGGAGGGACGGGGATGGTGAGCGGCTCGCAGGGGAGAGATTCGACGTGGGAGCACGAGGTCAGGTTGATGGTAGTCCTGTCGGTGACAAGGGGGGTGTCGAGCCTGGCGATGGCCTCGCGGTCGATATCGCTGGAGTACCTGGGCGTGACGCAGCGCCTGGAGTAGAGGATGTTGTCGGTCAGGCCCAGCTCCTGCCGCCTCAGGAACTCAATGTCCGGACTGCACTGGCCCGGTGCGAGGGGCGGGCGCAGCGTGCTGCCCCCAGGTGGGGTGCCGAACTTTGCCTCCTCTTCCAGGGCAGCCTGCGACTTCTCGGCGCCATAGCCACCGCCATTGTCCGTGCCCGTGAGCTTGGTCGTTATAGAGCTGTTGAGGGCGACATCTCGGAAGCGGGTGGATGAGAGGAGGAAGAGGCACAGGAAGAGGACGACAACGGCGGGGACGATGCGGTGAAAGCGCTGTGGTATGAGCATGGCGCTACCTTGTCATGTCGCACGGTAAGCTCGGCACTCGAGACGGCACAGGAAGGCTGGTCGAGAGAGGAGGAGGAAGAGAAAGTCGTCGGTTGCGTGGTGGGAGTGCAGCACTGCGATGGTGCTGAAGTGATTCTTGTCCAAAAGCCCAATGGTAGTCTTGAGGTACAATGCCTAGTCCTGTGTGTGTGTTGTCGATTGGGTCTTGTTCTTTGGCAGTGGTCGACAATGGAGGGGTCCTGCAATGGAAGCTATAAGCGCAGTGGGCGACAAGAGGCGACAAGTGGAGTGAAGGGGGACAAGATGGCAGAAGGTGACGAAAAAGAGACGACACAACTGCAGCAGGCAGAGGGGGGTGACAAGTGGTTGATAGTGGATCGTAGGTGCCAGGGGAGAAGAGGGGAAGGGTGATTTCAGAAGTGATGATGTGTTGAAGGCCAGATTGATGGGCGTTCGTGACGAGTGGGGACTATAATTGGGATTTGACCTGTTGTTCAGAGTTTTGGAATTTGTTGCGGAGACTATTACGCAGCATGTTGTTGATCGCCAGAGTACACCATCGTATGTACTTTTCTCCCTTGGATTTCGGTGTCTGGGTACCCCTGCCAGGGGGGGGGCGATGGGGGGACTTGAATAGTAGGTCCTCGCAACCGCTAGACTGGCCATATAGACTGACCGCACCCAATCATTCAACTGTTTGCAATTCGGCTGAATGCCAGTCTGCTCTCATCGTTCATGTTTGGGAGAGAGATAAGCTGCGGACGTCTCAGGCATAGTAGTGCGGGGTGGCGTAGAACTTGGAATAGATTCGGGCCCTGCATGCGTGGGCCATCTTGGCCTCATTCCAGTGAATCCTGGCACGCTGGGAGCACTATCCGTGATACGATTCAGGCCTAGTCTGGGTCCGAGGATGGCACGTCAGGGCTCGGACGGGCCGCCTTGGGGGCACTGGGGGTGGTGAGGTGGTCAGGTTTCTGGAGCCCTAGAGTGCCTAAATGACCCCCTGTCCAGCCTCTACAATGCGGTACAGAAGCCAGTACAGGACCCCCACCACCCTCACGACTCCTCAGCAGACAGTACAGGTTTTTTTTCTTCTTTTCTTTTTTTTTCTTTCTATATCAGTGTACATACAATTACAGTAGCAGTGAGTAAGTACTTAGGTATTACGGTACCATGCAGTATACGGTCGCTGGGATATCTATCTGCTGACTGCTGCTTATATCGACTAAGGACGAGCCCAAATGCTAATCCAGTACAGTACATGCTAGTATTTCTCAAAATATCATGTGCTGCTCGCATAAGTAAGACCATGCTTATCCGTGTACACTTTTTGTGACCTACACACCATGACCTAAATAAATCCACCTGCTCAAATGCTCTTCATAGCTCACTGCATACCTTCTGGATTTGTCCTCCCGTCTCGCAGTCTTCTGATTGTTCACACTTATCTGTGCATAGAGCAGTCAGACGTATATACCAGTACTTACTTTCCAGGCACGAGCCACTACTGAAGTCTCCTGCCGAGGACGCCTTCGAGCCTTGTGATCTGGGCCACAGAAATATGTCATGCCCTCTTATTATTTGAGCCTCAATCTTCGGTCCGTATTTTTTTTTACATGTGATGGGGGGCGGATGTGGAATTTGATTGAGGCGTGACATCAAATATATTATGGAGACTTTCACATGCTTTTTTCCTTTCTTCTTATAGCACCCTCGCAACAAAAAAACGCAGGGGAAGACACGGCCAGTCCCACAATGTAAGGTCGCACGCAACCTCGAACCTCGCCATGATACTACGTGACACATCGCAAGAAAAGAGATGAACCACTGCAGACCCCAGACAAGACTCACTGGCCTCGGCTTGGATGTCAGTCTGTCACCTTGTTGTTGCGACGTGAGCCAGGAACGACAAGCAGCCTGCAGGTTCAGCGGCAGGGTTTCGCGTTTTAGGTGCCTCATTCTGAGGGGGGGATAAGGCTAGACTTTGTTCTCGTAGGTAAATAGTCCGATACAGAGAGTTCCTGCCTATCGCTGACCCCCCTGGCCGACCTCGGCCGGAGCGGTAGGCGGTCTTGATTCTGCCGCCTCTTGCGTCACTTTTTTTCCTAGGAAAGCTCTCCAAAGACCCCTCGCTCCTTCATTCAGCACACACAGCTCGATGGTCGGGTGTGACTGCAAGGCACGAGACCAGAAATTGACCTGCGCCTCCCCTGAACTGACGAGGCAACAAGACGGAGCCCTCCTCCACTTCTACTTCCCTTTTTATATATAATCATCATCTCGTCTACTCGTTATATTCACTTCACCTTCTGCTTCTTCCTGGCTATTTTGATGCATGTCTTGCGCATAACAGCTCCTATCAACTTGGCTTCTCTCGCTTCATCAGGTTCCTCCATCTCGTTCATAAATCAGTCTGGTCTTCAGCGTAAGCTGCTATATCGACACTCAAGTCCAAGACGTCTTCCTGGGCATATTGCGCCGTTCTCTACAGCCGTCGCCGCCAAGAGGAAGAAGCTCAGCTCTCTAGGCTCAAGGACTGCCACCCCGCCAACAACAGTCCCCGCTCTCGTTCTTGCTCGCAGGACAATATCTGGACCGTCAAGACGCACAATGGCTTCGCTGGGCGCCCCTTATGAGAAACGGCACAAGGTGACCGTCGTCGGCTCCGGCAACTGGGGTTCGACTATCTCTAAGATCGTTGCCGAGAACACAAAGGCGCATCCCGATATCTTCGAGACCGAGGTGCAGATGTGGGTGTACGAGGAGGAGGTCACCATACCGTCAAACTCGCCACACTATGACCCCTCGGTGGGCGACGCAAAGCAGAAGCTCACGGCCATTATCAACAAGTACCACGAGAACGTCAAGTACCTGCCCGGCATCCGCCTCCCGGACAATGTTGTCGCCAACCCAGACCTCATCGACGCGGCCAGGGACTCGACCATCCTGGTCTTCAACCTGCCGCACCAGTTCATCGACAACATCTGCAGACAGCTGCGCGGCCACATCGTCCCCTATGCGCGCGCCATCAGCTGCATCAAGGGCGTGCACGTGTCCGACGACGGCGTGTCTCTCTTTAGCGAGTGGATCGGCGAAGGGCTGGGCATTTACTGCGGTGCGCTGTCCGGAGCCAATATCGCCAACGAGATTGCTGCCGAGAAGTGGTGTGCCACCACCATCGCCTACGACCCGCCCCCCGTCGATGCCAGCCGCAACCCCACGCCTAGGACGCAGAGCCCCGCCGCCAACCAGGCCAAGTTCGACCTCAGCATCACGCCCGTCAACGTCGACGACGCCCTGGCGCATAAGGACGCGAGGGGCAGGACGAGCAAGGTGAAGCTCACCCCCGTCCCAACCGAGTTCCCGCCGCTGGACCACAAGACCTTCAAGGCGCTCTTCAGGCGGCCCTACTTCCACGTGCGCATGGTGTCGGACGTGGCGGGCACCTCGCTGGGCGGCGCACTCAAGAACGTGGTCGCGCTCGCCGCCGGCTTTGTAGTGGGCAAGGGCTGGGGCGACAACGCCAAGTCGGAAATCTGCCGGCTGGGCATCGTCGAGATGATCAAGTTCGGCAAGGAGTTCTTTGGGCAGACGGTCAACACGGCCACGTTCACGGTCGAGTCTGCCGGCATGGCCGACCTGGTGACATCGTGCTCGAGCGGGCGCAACTTTCGCTGCGCCAGGATGGCCGTCGAGCGCGGCGTCAGCGTCGAGGAGATCGAGCGCACCGAGCTCAACGGCCAGATGCTCCAGGGTACCTCCACCGCCAAGGAGGTGAACAGCTTCCTCAAGACGAGAGGCCTGGAGCAAGAGTACCCGCTCTTCACTGCGGTCATCGGCATCCTGGAGGGCAAGTACAGTGTTGACGACATCCCGGAGCTGGTGTCGGAGTCCGAGGACTGGTACCTCGATGGAGACCTGGTGCGGAACTGATGCAGAGATGTGGATGACCACGTACACAAACGAGGGAATAAGCAACAGTGAGGTTATTCCTTGTCAGCGGCAGGATTTCTGTATACCACCAAAGTAGCGGGCATGAGTAGCAGCAAATATCACATGGAATATATTTAACAATGGGACCAGCAATACTAATTTTTACCTGATCACCACCGCCACATTCCCACCATCACCTACTACCAGCCTCCAGGGCTGCACTGGGCTGTTTATTAATTACTACATACACATGCAGTGACAGGGACAGCTGGCCTGCTAGACTCGGAACGGACAAACAGGTTCCCATCAATCATCAGTCGATAAAACCCGCAAGTCAGGGGTTTTAATCCGCACGAGGCAAAAAGAAAAGTCGGAGGAAAGGAAAGAGAAAATGAAACAAACAAGGAAGAAGAAAAAGTAATTTGGTGATAGACGATGTGACATAGGCATGGGTTTAGGTTTAGGTTTGTGGCTTCGCGTTGGCGCGTAGGCGTGTTGTTGCTTCCCCCCCCCCCCCCAATGGATCACGGATCACGGATCGCGTGAATCTCTTTCTCTCTCTCCTTCAACACGAAACAGTCATGGTAGATCTCTTGTTTTCTCCTTTTCATAACTTTGTAGAGGGTTCCCGTCTGCATCATTCTTCTTTTTATCTCGAGTTTCTAGTGGTCATTCAATGTAAAACTCTCCCTCTACTTAGCAGTACATACATACATAGCCTTTTCCCACATGCACCATGAAATCCCATTCTCCCTCTTCCCCCCTGCGCTCCAAGCACCCGGCCATGGCACCCTCCAGAACTCATCGACATGATGGCCTCCTTTCTCCTGGCACATCTGCCAGAAGCTCAGAGGCTGGCGACATCATAGCCCCACGGCCCAAAGCCCGCGGCTTCCACCACCTCCCTCCCCCTTCTTCTCTAGTAGTAGAGGTTGCACACTCGAATTTCCATCATCATCATCATCATCACTGTGAATTACCACCGCCAGGAGGATACCACCGACCACCTTCTGCACCAGCTTCAGCGTGTGGAGAAGTTGCTCCTGTTCAAAATGCCCCTACCCCTCCTCTTTTTCCAACCACACCAAAAATATCAAAGAGCTACCCCAATCTAGCTGCCTTGATTGAAACAGCAAGCACACTGAAAGAAACAATGCCTCCTCCCAAAACCCCCTTCCGTCCTCCAAAGGGCTTTGTTCCCGTCGCAATCCAGATTATCTCCCCCTCAGGGCGCAGTGACGACCACGACCGCCCCCCCTACACGACCGCGAAAGCTCGGCCCAGATTCGCCTTCACCCTGAACCTCCACCCCCAGACGCGCATCAAGGAGATCGCCTACCACGCGGCCGAGTACGCCAAGAGGAGATTAAACGCGTTCGTTGACGAGACGAGACTCGAGGCGAGAGATAGGGATGGGTATGTCTTCACCGGGCTGGAGACGATATCAGACGAGCTGATGAGCGGCGAGACGGTGTTACTGCTGGAGAATGGGCGTGATAGACAGGTCAAGAGGGAGGAGGGGCCTCGTGAGGAGCGAGAGGGCTCAAAAACAAAGAGAGGGGGCCGCGCTGCCTCTCGGACACCATCGACAACCTCGAGACCATCGTCTGTGAGAAAGAGCAGGGCCAAGTCAGAACCGAAGAAGACGGCTTCCGAGAGAGCGCTGGAGATCGCTCAGGGTCGCGTCGCGTCAAAGACTGAGCCGCAAGGGAACCTTTTGTCGAGTAGCACCTCCAGGAAAAGAAGGCCACTTCCGCTCGATATATTTGCAGCGCGGCTCGAGGATCGGCCATTGCCCTCGATCGAGCACCCGCGAGAGCAAGCTGCGTCTGCTCGTACTTTTCAGGACGTACGGTCGTCTTCGGAGCACGTGGCGCGACGACACGGTCCTATGGTAGACTTGACAGAAGGGAAAGACGCTGCAGCGACCGCCGATCCATCGCAGCGAAGCCTCCCCCCACCACCATCTTCACCCTCACTTCCAGCGCAAGACGTGGAGCAAGAGATCTCGGACTCGCAGGACGCACCACCTCGGCCACGGCCGTCGACACAAGGTCCACCTGAATCAATCAAGCCTTTGTCCGCATCGAACCGCAGCAAGGCACCGTCGCAGTTCAGAACTCAACGGCCAGCACGTTCCCCTCCATTGGAGGCGGTCAAGTCGACTTCGACCCGCAAAGCCCTCGCCAAAGCTCAGCATCCTCCCAAGCAATTGCAGTCCAAAGCAGATCCCTATGATCTCAATGCCGCCTTGTCAGATGAGGGCAAATCTACCCCTAGAGCAAGAGACATCCTGTCGGCTTCCGTTCGCAAGCTAGGCATTCCAAACAAGCGCTCCACGACTGGTGAGCTGTCGAAGATAGGGCAACCACTGACAGGCATCGACCACACATCTTTGCCGACCCGGAATTCCCTCACAACAGTTGACCAGACGGTCATTTCGTCCACGCCGAAAGCGCAAGTGCAGTTGCCGAAGCAAGAATGCGCAAACCTCTCATCCGCGAGCACCCAGCTGCCTTCTTCACCGACCAATCACATTGCGGCCGCGCTTGCACGGGGCTATGCGAAGGCTCATCGTCAACCACATCTTGAGTGTATCGTGATTCCAGAGACGGATGATGACACGGACGAGCGCGTGCTGCGGCGCGCTCGTGATCGATTTTCTTCTCCACAAGCCGGGCAGAAGTCCTCCGATGGATCATTGCCTTGGGCTAGGCCCCCGTTGCGTGTTTCAAAAGAGGAGGACCCGTTCTGGACTCTGAGGACCGTGGGACGCCGGCCTGGAGCGCTTGATAATAGCAAAGCGTTCAACAGGCAGACCAAAGTCAAGAAGAGGGATACAGAAGCTGCTGGCAGTCAACAGCTGCTGGATCTGGGCCGTGGAAAGGTCTCAGGGAGGGCCAAAGGTGACCCATCTGAGGTGAAGCAGCCTGTTGCTCTGAGCTCACAGGCCAGGACCCCATCCAAAGTCACGCCGACGTCGACAGCAGGCAAGTCGCCAGTGGTGGTGATTCATGGCAGCTCGAGTGAGGAGCTGTCCGAGGATGAGATTGGTCACAACATTGAGATCATCCATGGCAGTTCGAGCGAGGAGTTGGCGAGTGAGGTGGGCCAAAGTGGCCGGGGTTTTCTGTTCTCAAAAAGGGAACAAGCTCCCGCGAGCGACCAATTGTTCTCACGTACGAGGCATGCGGAGTTGGCTATCTTCGATGGGCCGAGCAGTCAGGATAAGAATGGTGATGTGCCAGGACGACCCGACAGCACCGCAGGGCTACCTGTCGATGACGAGCTGCCGACGCCGAATAATGACGAACCCGAACTGGCTGTCGGTGATGAGCTACAGGATGACGATTTCGGCGCACGCGAGGGGGGTATAAAGCTTTCAGTTGAGGTGTCTTCCCCGGCGGACGATCTTCTCAAGACAGATCCACCGATGATATTGGACGACTTCGACACTCCACCGTCTGCCCAGTTATCCAAGCGGAAACGCGAACCTAGCGACGATGAGAAATCGGGGGATGAAACCCCAGCCCAAAAGAGGGCCAAGAAGGAAGAGACAGCCGAACGAGCCCGTGAAGAACGACGACTCGAAAAGCGGAGGGTCAGAAAGCTACAAAAAAAGGCTAGAAAGGCGGAAGAAAAGGCAAGGTTGTTCGAAGAGCGCAAGCGAGTGGCGCTGGAGCAGGCGCACCGTCGTGCCAAGACACTGGAGATCATTGTCTCGTCGCCACTGAGAGCAGCCGAGATGGGATTAGAGCTCTCGGATGGATACGACAGTGACCAAGAGAGCGGCCCGGGCCAGAACACCTCACCTCTCAAGCGGATTGGTGTGCCCTCATCGTTCGAAGGTAGCGATAACACCGACTCCCTCTCGAGTAAGGAGTCGGAGGGGAGGCCCTCGTGGCGAAAGCTGAGCAGGCGACAATTCTCAGCCCCGCCGCACGGAGAAAGCGAAAGACGTGTTGATAACGGCGGTGGGTGCAAAATTGCTGCCACTGCGACATCTGCCCCTAGTTCAACTGGCCTTGCGCAGCAGGATAGGCCCGTGGGCCAACATGGGGCACCATCGCCTCACCGGCGCCGTTTCGACGACTATGCCTTATTGGATGAGATGCTTGGGCAGGGCACATATTCGCCATGGGAGGTGCACAACTCTGTCCACATGAGGATGGTGAATGCTGGTCTGCGAAACCTGGCCGCGCTGGCCCCAGAAGCTATCCGTGACAACGCATCCAAGGTAGTCTCGAAGGACAACCCGACCGTGAAGGACAGTACACATACATGCCTCCCCAAGAATGGCGTCAAACGAGAGCCCACATCGTCTAGCAGTCCACTTGTCTCACACCCACTCCAGGCATCCAGTAGCAATGAAGATGAAGACCATGGCCAGAAACCATCGCGATCAATCAGATCCTCGGCACCGTCACCTAAGGAGTTGACGGCACAGCTGCGGACGACAAAGAAGCCGAGGTGCAGTGGGCAGAAATCGAAGGCAAGGAAGCTGAGCTGGCGTAGGAAACATAACCCAGGGACTCACAAGAAGCTTCGAGAGGCCTTTGCGAACAAGGGCGGGAGGCAAAAAAGGCTGAAGAAAGGCGAACAATATGATATGTAACACATGGGGGTTGGAGTAAACAGGAAAGGAATAAGGGTTACACTGGTTTGATGAAGGATTCTGTATCAATACTTGCAATTGAATGTTTAATGTTCCAAAAACCTGTCATTCATGCAGAATGAATCAACTTGGGTGAGGATCAGGTTGGGCGTACATTCATTCCGAGTTGTGGTTGTGTTCTGGCGCGGGCGCTTATGTAATCCTCCTTCCTCATCCCCGGCTCGTTGTGCCCCCCCAAAACGTCATGCGCTTCTTCTCTAGCAGCAAATTACCATTCAAACGTCCCTTCCTCCTCAATACCCCCAGACATCCCAAATGCACGGCAACAACCACCAAAATGGCCGCCCCAGCTGATAAATCCGAAGATCCCTGGAACGAGAAGACCAAGGAAAAGTTCAACAGGCAAGGCCGGCCCGCGCCCTCCGAGCATCTCCATCCAACCTCGCAAACACGGCCAAGGATTGACTAGACTGACCATGTGCCATTCGACGTCACAGCAAGAGCCGGAGCGAGTGGCTTGACCCCTGCCAGGAGGCTGCAACCAGGAGCATCCGCTGCCTCAACAGGAACGGTGGAGACAAGGCTATGTGTCAGGAGTACTTTCAGTATGTTGCAGCGAGGGGGGGGGGCGGGTGGGAAGGTCATTGTTTGACATGGTGCTGATATGCATTTGGGTAGGGCGTACAGAGATTGCAAGAAGGAATGGGTGAGTGAGAGATCTTGCAACGCGACCACACGAGGTCACGCAGCTGACAACAACAACCCAAGATAAATAAGCGCAAACTGGAGGGGCGCGGTGGTCTCTTTGGTTGAGGTGCCCCAGTCTCATCCTATCCTGCAGACCAACTCCTCGCCACAAGCATGCAATGTTCATAGCTTCAAGGTCCGCGCCTCTAGTTTTCAGAGCCACTGAATGCTGTGGGGCAGATTTTGCGATCCTGCAGCAGCAACCGTCACATATTGGACGTGGTCTTCTCCTTTGAATCTTTTGTTCTCAAATACTCAATATAATCCACCAATCTCTAGTGACTCCTTACTTGTGAGGGCCGACAAAATCGACCAGGGTTTCAGTGAGAATGACACCAGGATTGGAAGAGCTGGCAAGGATACGCCGTTTCAATGGTGAGCTCACTTAGACCGTATGGTATTCAGACCTTATGCAGGAGTTGTAGGTTCCTCGGTCGTGAAAATCAGGGCGTACGTAGCTCTGCAGGTGGGCCGGGAATCCGCCATTTGAGAGGTGACAGCGAACCAGACATCGTTGTCGAGACTTGCATGTGAATGTATAGAAGTTTCTTTCGTATGCCTTGAATATTTTTCTCAAATCATTATTTAATTATTTCAAAAGAGTGAATCACGGAGACGCAGCTGATTGTTATTATGACTGACGTGCAAATGGAGTTCAGGAGGCGGCGGCGGTTGCATTCAGGGTGTCTGCATGGCCTGCACGCACGGGCCATTGGTGATCCTGACCAATCGTACGGTGGAAGCGTGTAACCAAAAATCTTCCAACTTAAGTCCAAAAAGCAGGCACACGTTTGGATGAACAGCAAAGGGGCTGGCAAACGACCCTGTAAACACCTGGTTACGATTGCTTTTAATTTTCTCAAATTCCATCTTTCTGCCCTGTTTGCCCACTCGGACGACCTGCTAGTACAGGCTGGGTTTTGTGTGCATTCATCTTTTTTCTTCTTTTGTCGCCTTGGGTTTTACGGCAGGCGCCTCTAAAGCAGTTGCTGTACCACTTGCCAACATCACCACTAGCCCACCAGCCAACTCCGGTGTCGGTTGCTTCTTCCGCGACGATCCAACATGTCCGTTTATAACAGGCACTACAGGCCTGCCCTCAAGGACAGCGTCGATGTTCAGCTCCAGACGGCCTTTAACGAGGGGCAGTGGTCGTCAGTCATCAGGTTCGCCGCCCAGCGATTTAAAACCCTGAAGGATCCTTATTATGAGGTGTGTGCGTGTGCGTGTGCGTGCCGTGTGTGCATAATTCTTGTCGAGCAACCTACTTGCATTTCAATGACCCAATCTTGGTCTAATCTCCGTCTGTAGGCAGTCAGGATCTGTGCAGAGTCCCAAACGGACTCGGTAACGGAGAAGTCAGGCGTCCTGACAGCCGTCGATACTCTGGTCAGGGACAAGACAGCCGCCCTGGATATCGACACCATCGATTTATACGAATGGGCTCTCCATGAATCTGGCTTTCCCTTCGACTACTCTCAGACCATCGGAGCCCTTCGTGCAAGGTTGGCCAAGGCGAACCCCTCCAGCCCTGTTGTTCTCGAATGTCTCGAGGCCTGTGTCTTGGCGTGGGACCTTGTCAGTGCTCAGCAGGTATGACTGTGATTTGGCTACCAAGGTCTGTGACTACCTTTGAACTGACGGGTTCAGATCGCTGCAACACTTGACAGAGTACAGACGGGGAAGAACGACGGCAAGAACCTGTACTGGAGCATCACACTCACGCATCTGCTTGCTGCAAGTGCCCCCCCCCCCCCTTTTACACGGCCCAGCACTCGCCGCGACTCTGCTGACAACACTAGACAAGCCCACGATGCCCTGAAAACATGTCAGCTGTCTTTACCAGACTGGCTCGCATGCAACTGGAGAAGGCTGCCAATGCCACCACAGCGGTACGGCATGTGATTTCTTGTGTGTGTTTGTACCTGACTTGGCCCTCACTGATGCTCTGAGCAGGTTGCCACCGGCAAGGCACCCGCCCGCTGCTTGAGGGAAGAGGAAGAAATCAACCTCTACTACCGGATCATTGGCAAAGACGCCTACCTGAAGTCGGTCGCCGACAGAGACAGTGCTATCAGTGTCTTCAAGCAGTTCGACCAGGGCCGCAAGCACCTTCTCATCGAGTGCCTCAAGACTTTTGATGAAGCTGAGGACTGGGACAATGTTTACGACCTCTGTAGATACGCTCTGAGCAGGCAAGATGAAGATGGAAGCCCTTCTTTCCTGGCGTTCGACATGCGCACATGGAAGCTATTTGTCAAGGCAGCATCCATGAAATCTGACGTGGAAAGGTAAGTGATACACCCACATCATACATTAACCTACAACCAGGCTGTCTAGGCTACTGACGGGAGGCTTAGTGCTTTTAATGAGGCCGCGACGATCCTGGACACGTTTGTCTCGACAAAAGGCAATGTGGCACCGATGTACAAGAAGAATATCGGTCTTGTTACTCTCGAGCTTGCCTTTCAAGACCCCTCCCGCTCACTCTCCGGCATCGCAGGCCCTGAGAGACCATCGCCTCGTGTGATCACACTCTATCTGATCCTGGAGCAGTCTCTCTCCCAGCGGGCCGCCTTCGATGATGTCAAGGAGTACGTTAGCCAGCTCTCAGTCGAGGAAGCCAGATATTTCATCGATAACTTCTCAAGAACGCTGCTTGCGAAGGTGAGGTTTTGATATTTGCCCTACATGTTTCTTGCTGATTTCTAACGATCGCCCAGACCTCCGATGAACAAAGGAAAATATTGGTTGGCGTACTAGAAGTCAAGTTTCGGTACCTCCTCACAACGTGCCCTTCGACATTGGAGCATGTCGTTGTGGTGGGCGAGGCTGAAGAGCCACGACTCAAGTGCAAGCTCTGCTCCGCCTTGACAGATAGAAGCTGTAGAGCATGTCTCGAGGTCATAGCGTCTACAGCGCTGTCAGTATACAAGGTCGTTGATAAGAACACGGAATACGCCAAGGGACTCGACAAGGACCCTCGAATCGATCTCGCTCTGGTTGCCGCATCAGCGCTGCTCAAACTCAGCGGCCTCTCGCCGCGGCCCGTTCAAACAGCCTCGTCCAGCCTGCCACGTCTGAGTAGCACTGATGTGTCAAGATTGCTGCAGGCCGTTGTGATACTCGCCGCACAACTCACAAGAACACCTGACGAAGTCCCTCTACGTCTCGTGCTCATCCAAGTCTATCTTCTCCTCGGCTGCGGCTCTCTTGCATACCAGACTTGGCTACCAATGGACATCAAGAGAACTATTCAAGACGCTCTTAGTCCGCTCTTCTTTGATCGGATCTCGAGCATTTTCCCTGGCCTGTTCCAACAAAGCCGAACCCCACCAACAGAGCCTTTGGCCTCGTACTATGCCGGGTGCTTACGCGAAGACTCGCCAATTAGAATCTGGGACGCCTTCAAGGCAGGCAGCTATACGTCGATCCTGGGCATGGCTGAGTTCTCAGACAGGCTACGGAGGAGTTGTACCCTGGTCATGACGGTCATCGAGGAGAGGAGGGCAACTCGGGCCTTGGGTGGACGGCTCGAAGGAGGCGTCGTGCAGTCACGTTTGCTGCGTAAGTGTTAATTCACCTTCTTGATATACAAACATAACAGGTGCTTACTGACCTGCAACAGAGCACATCGCCGACGACACAAGATTCGTCAACGCTATCGACCATGGCTCATTCCCTAACCTCGAGAGCCCACAAAGCGCTCCGCTCTACAAAATCGTGGAGTTCGGACCAGAGCTCTCGTCCGAGCGCTGCCGTCTCGCCCTCCTGTCCGAGCAATTTATCGATGCGGTCACGTACAAACCACCAAAAGATTACAAACCCAGCAAAGTCAACGATGTGGCGCTCAAAGACCGCGCCTATCTCATCGAAATATCTGCCCGCCTGCATGAGTCCCTCGCCTCCATCCTGCTCAACAACTCTCCTAGCATCGCGGAGAAGCTCACCGGCGCCGAGCACCACTTCTATACCACCGTCAGCTTCCTCTCCGTACTGCTACGCACGGCACTCGAGACGCCCAAATCCGGTCCCCAACCAACGAGCCTATCCACCGCCATCACTGGGATCAAGTCCATCCTCGCATCGCTCCGGAACGACTTCGCCTCCGTACCACCGCAGCTGGCCAGCTTGGACGCGGGCGATGTGCTCGCGTCTCTCACGGATTCGCACACCCTTTCCCTCGTGCGCGAGACTGCCCTTGCTATCAAACAGACAGCCACCCTCATCCTAACACTCCATGCAGCCGAGCAGGCCCGCGACCGCACTGGTGCATCTCATCTCCACAAAGATATCGTGGCGGAGGCGAAGGGCCTGGATGAACTTGCGACCAAAACGCTCTCGGCGGCGAAGGAGAGGGTGAAGCAACTGAAGGGCGTGCTGGGGCAGGGAGGCTGGCTGGCTCGCGTTGAAGGGTGGACGTTCCCCGAGGGAGGGGACACGCTGGGCGACATGGTCAGGGACACCGTGGGTGCCGGGGATGTGGAGGACTGGGCTGGGAAGGTGGTGGAGAGCTGGAGGGACGGGGTAAAGGGGTTTGAGTCGGTGAAGTGGGAATAGGCACTGCTACTCCTCTGGAGCTGAGTAGGAGGAATGATGGTACTCTCCCTCTCTCTCTCTTTTCTTTTCCTTTCTTTTTTTTTTTAAAAAAAAAAGAATGATCCGAAATACCTCATTTATGAGATGACTAAGATATGGAATCATATTGCCGCCGTGAACTGGGTATACTTCTAGGGAAGAGAGCGGCCCTCGCCGTGTGATATCCGTCCATCCTAGTCGCCGAGCCGATGTGGTTCCATCTTCGTGGAAACGGTAAAGAATCAAGGACCTTGTTGTGATGCAGACCTGCCCAATCCCAGTAAAACCTGACCCAATAATGCCTATACTGGCCCTGCAACTTTCTATGCGCGCCGTCTATATACCCCATTCTGCTCCAAGCAGCCGCCCGAATCGCGGTGCCACTCGAACTTCAAAATGTCTCATGATATAGATCAGCACGGGCTGAAAGAAAGCTCTCGGGGTCTTGTCAACGACAAGCCTTGTTGGCTCTCGGCACCATCTGAACAGAAGAATCCGGGGAGCCTTCCCTCATCTCCAGCTCTGGCTCCCCCTCCTCCTGGCCGTCCTGATCATCAGCTCCCTGGCGTCCTCCCTCAGCGTGACCCAGGCCCACAGCCAGCTCATGGTCTCGACAAAGATGAAGACGAAGAAGACGCGGTTCTTGAGCTCCTCGCCGCCCCAACCTGAGGGCTGGTAGTTGGGATTGTAGGCGTTGGCGATTGGGTGGGCCATCCAGCCGCGGGAGGTGTCGGCGCGGTAGAAGGGGCTGGAGGAGCTGGAGAAGAAGGTATATAGGAGGAGTAGGAAGCTGATGAGGAAGCGGAGGGGTGCTGGGAGGGGGAAAGGGAAGAATATCGTCAGTATTTCTTTTCTTTCTCAAGGGCATAGGAAAAAGGAAAAAAGGGTGGAGGATGACGTACCTTGTACTCCCCAGTGGTGAATCAGGGAAATCTCTTCCGGCATGCTGAGGGTGACGAGATCCGTGAAGCCCCAGATGGCCAGGACAATGCCCAGGAAGGCGAGGCTGGGGGATCGTGCCTCGAAGCTGCTTTCATACGACTGGAGGAGTGGTTCCTCATTAGCTCAAGCCCTCTCTCTCCCTCCCCCTCTTTCTCCCCCTTTCCAAGTGCAGAGGGGAGCGTAGCATACCATGCCGGTGGCCTCGCCGAGCATCAGGACCAAAGCCTGGTCGGCTATCGTGCCGGGGTTGGTCAAGAGGAAGAAGCCCAGAGTGATGTGGAAGAGCGACAGGGACGTCAAGATCGTCTTGGCGGATATGAGCGCCATGGTCGTGGAGTGGGCGGAACGGTCGGATGGCGCAGGAGCAAGGTGACACGGTGGGAAGGACGGAGAGGAGGATACGGTCGCCTTTATATGCAGAGCTCGAGAGGACACAGCAGCTTTGCCGTTATCTCCAGGGAGCGAGGTGTAGATCCGGAAAGAAAGCTATTGTACCGCGCGTCGGGTGCAAGCTTGAAGGCTTGCTAGTCTTGAAGGGCAGGAGAGAGTAGCAATACAGTTGTACAAGAAATGCCCCGAACTGCTGCTGCGCCTGTCTTCCTTGCCAGGTCTGCAGTAAGGTGTGGCAGCTTTGGGTTTGTTGGGTTTGAGGCGACAAGCTGAGGCTTGATGTTTTCCCAACACAAACTACTTCTTCAGGTCCTCAACTGCCTCGAGTGTTCACATGCCTCGAGGTGTCCTCATGCGACTGTACTGTACCAGGTAGAACAGGGGTCCTGGCCTGGTGCTATTGGCTGTGCTGGGAGGCTCTACTGCGGGATTGGGGCTGTTGTGGGGTTACAGCTACAGGGAGCTACTGTACACAGTAGGAGAGGCATGGACAGGGCAGTTATCCTCCACTTGCTGAGTCAATACTCACCACAGCAAATACACTGACGGCTGAGGTTAGAGGTGCCATTCAAGACAAGCTGCAACAGCTATAGTATCTCTTCATAACCCTCTGAGTCCTTGAGAGCTGAATCTCATATACTTCAGCCATAAACACACCCGTACTGGAGGTGATTTTCTGCATGGCCACTCACTTCATCCTGGAGGAATACAATAGACATGAGCTCTGACTCTTGTGAGGTGCATTTTAAGTTAATTAGTGGTAGAAAAATTGAGTGGAAGCACGGTATATAATCATTGGCATAGAGTCTCGTCAGTTTTTAGAATACCAGAAATTATAGTTGACCCAACAAGTACAGTTGCATACAAGGGGGGTTCAGGTTCAGGGCCGCAGGGCTGTCAGACAGGGGCCCAGGGCAGAGTACAGGAGCTTGTTGACCCCTGACCAACGTCACTTTGTCCGCCGTCCATCGCTCATTATAACCAAAGTCGCGACCACAGCACCACCACATTGTCCATACATACCGCAACAACAGGAGCCAGGTTGGGGATGCAGAGCTGGCCTTGCATCTACAGCTGCACTACATCCAGGCTGACGCTCTTGACAATGGGATTGGGTTGACCATAGCTGTTTGACCATGGAACAGCCCTTCTCGACCTCCAAAGTGACAGGTAAGCAGAACAAATTATCCTCCAAACCCTCTCTCCGCTGCCTTGTTATATGCTGCTGACGACATGTGTGCCTTGCCCCTGTTGCAGTCGAGTATTTCGACCCTCATGACGTCTACAAGCTCGTTGCGCCCGGCCTGATCCCCCGCCTGCCCTTGCGCAACCTCCACTGGCAGTCGCACGCCGGTCCCCTCCGCTCCATCGAGACCCTCCACGTCGAGCTCCTCGATGCCCTCGCGCCCGCCCCGACCCCCAAGAACCGACAGCCCTCCGTCACCCCGCTTCCGAGCGCAGGGGTCGACGATGGCTTTACGACGCAGGCACTTGGCAGCGGAAACCGCCTTGGGGTCGAAGGCGACGAGGCTTTTCCCTCAAAACCATTCTCCCCTGGCTACGGCCCTTCTGCCGCCGCCGCCCGACGCCACCAGATCCCTGGCCTGCGTCGCACGCCCTACCTCAAGGTCCTCTTTGTGCGGTGCGATGACAATGATGCCTACAAGTCCAACGTGCGCACCGAGATTCGCGAGTGGGTCAAGGAGCACACGACACCCACCGCATCAGGCAACAGCAGCAGCAAGAAGGAGGCGCGCAAGGGGGCAGAGAACCACGATGCCTTTGAGTGGCTGATCG
The DNA here is from genome assembly GCA_014850475.1 of Cryphonectria naterciae. Taxonomy (NCBI): domain Eukaryota; kingdom Fungi; phylum Ascomycota; class Sordariomycetes; order Diaporthales; family Cryphonectriaceae; genus Cryphonectria; species Cryphonectria naterciae. The sequence continues at coordinate 6,024 of JACWST010000374.1, read as the reverse complement.
TGCATGTTGTGGTGCCCAACACTGTGGCTGCGACCCAGCCGAGGTCCTCTGGGAGCGGCGGTGGGAAGGGCGCCGATGGGAGCTCCGATTCGTTGCCTACCAAGAGCACCACGTCCAGATGGGGAAAGGGCTCTAGTACGATACTCGAGAAGCTGAGGGGCGACTTCAACCCTTCTTCAAAGTCAGGCGTAGATCGGGTTGCGCAGATCCGGATCGGTGTCAATGATGTCCCATATGATCTGCTGCCGCGGGTGGTTCCCGCTGTGCCCACCGGGTACAAGGAGACAGATGAGGATGCCAAAGCAGCCTGGGTTGACCTGATCGACGAGATCAAGCGCTTGATCTTGACCAGCTTCGACCTGCGGGTCACCCAGTATGAAGAGGACATCAAGGAAAAGGACGCCCAGAGAAGCCTGCCTGGGTGGAACTTTTGCACATTTTTCATCCTGAAAGAGGGACTTGCCAGAGGCTTCGAGAGTGTTGGCCTCGTCGAGGACTCCTTGGTCGGCTATGATGAGTTGAGCGTTGGTCTTGACGCCATCATCAAGGAGCAAGCGGTAGCAGACGACTCCGAGGTGCCAGGTGGTTCACTACTCACTTATACCGAGGACCTCAAGCATATCGCGCAGAAGGCTATGGCCGTTGCAAGCAGCGGCACTATAGAGTTCGAGGATGAGGAGCAGGTCAATCTTCAGTCAACGGACCAAGCAGCCGCCGACAAATTCGACGACATACCCATCTCATTCTTGAAGAAGCCTTACCGGGAATTGATCCTGGCCAACAATGTGTCATTGTTCGATTTCAGGTGCTACATATTTGCCAGGCAGATTGCACTACTGCTACGGCTGGGCAATGCGTGGTCTACGCGCGAGGAGCTGGTCGCAAAGTTGAAAGAGCAGCAAGAGGCGGTGCTCCATGGTGTGGCCCCCAGCGCACCAGCTCCCACACAGGCGGACGAGTCTGAGAAGCTTTCCATGCTGGCCGAGATCTGCAAGAGGACGCTCGAGTTCATCCCAACCGTGTCACATGTCATGCGGCGAGATGTGATTTCAGCACTCACAGAGCAAAAGAAACAGCCGGCAGACGGCGAAACAACGGACACGACATTGTCACACGACAACCTCATCGCTGAGGTTGCCGAGAATATCGTCACATCCTTTGCGTTTTCCGTCGCACAGCAGATCTTAGCCCAGACATCCACAAAGGCCTTGCCCATACCATCTGGTACCACACCATCCGAAAACGAAGACGGTTCCGAGCCGAAAGTTTTATCGATGCCAGAGGCCAAGACAGTGATGCATCCTGCTAGGACATCCTCTCTCCGTGTCAGCACAGCCGGCAGTCGGCTTGCCTCTATGCCAAGCCCGAATTTCTTTCCAGGCCCGGGCACCTCCCGCAGTGCCAGTGTCCCTGATGTTCAAGAGGCGGTAGACCAGCATCAGAGGAAGGCGGGCATGGAGGACCTGGCTGCTAGGAGAGCCGAGCTTTATGCCTTGTCGCGAAACATCCTTGAAGAGGCTGGCAAAAAGCGGGGGTGGAGCGACGGGTGGTCATCTGCGCCGGTGATAGGAAAGACCGGTGTGCATGAGATGGTGGAGGTGAGCCTCGACGACGACGAGGACGACAACAATAAACCAACCACTGCCGACGCCGCCAAAACCACGGAAGGACCGCACGATCCAGCACAACCGCTGTACACCTTAGCAGGCCTGGACAACAAGCTGCTTCGGACGGCACTCGACAACAGGGACGATTTCTATAGGCTATATGAGATGCTGACGGACAAAGCCTTGCGGCATTACACGGTCGCGAATCACACGCACTCTGTGCTAGCTAACATGTCGGATCTTGCTGTCGTCAAATACTACCTGGAGGACTACGCGGCGGCAGCCTCGTATTTCTTGCGAACGACCCCGTTCTATGGCGAGAGCGGCTGGGGCTTGTTGGAGCTGTCCATGCTCGTCATGTACTCCAAGTGCCTGCGTGAGCTGAAGCGGAACGAGGACTACGTGCGCGTAGTGCTCAAGCTGCTGTCCAAGGCGGCCAGCTCGGAGAAGGATCGGATACAGGCGAAAGGCTCGTTCAGAATAGGGGACATGGACGCAACAGAGTACGCAGAGGGTGAGGCGTTCAAAGGGTTTCTCCCGGACTTCCTGGCAGCTGCCAAGTCCTTCAACAAGGAGGTGAAACATCCTCTGCAGAATTTCTTCACGAGTATCGAACTCGAGGGCACACCAACGTATGATGATGACCAAGATAGCTTTAGCCTCGCCCTTAAGATGCGCAGCGTGCTGGTCGATCCTATGCCTGTGGAAAAGGCCATGCTGCGCCTAGTCACGGCCGGTGGTGCTCGGGAGCTGTGGCTGGAAACCAAGGAGGCTCTGGAGCTCAAACCGGGGCGGAACAAGATTCAGCTGCACGGCACAACGATGAGTCCGGGCACGTACGAAGTCGATCGCGTCCAACTGTCGAGTGGTTCGTTGCGGCTGAACTTTGAGAGACAGGCGTTTCAGCCTTTTGACCGCAATGCTGTCAACTTGAGGAACCCATATGTGGTGCTGTTTCAGCGCGCGGACACGTTAGACTTAGAGGTCAAACCTTCATCGATTGTGCAGCTCGACCGGAACACTGCGATGGATCTTGACCTGCAAACAGGATGGAACGAGGTCCATACGTGCAGTATTCGCATCCGCTCCGCGACGGGCGGCTTACGGCTTCTTACCAGTGAGGCTCAGATCACTGGTGATGGGGACCAGGCGCAGCTGAAGACGCCCGAGGCAGGTCTATTTTCATTCGATAGCCTGGCACCCAGGTCCTCCACCAGGTTGCGGATCCCGTTCACCACGGAGCAGGAGATCAACATTGTTTCGGTCAAGGTTGAGGTAAAGTACACGACAGACAAGGGCGATTTCACGCTTCTGAAGACACCAACGATCTCCCTGGCGTTGAAGCTGGGGGTGAACGTGCAGGACGTCTTCAAGCACTCCGCTCTGTACTCGCGCTTTACCGTCTCGACCTCGACAAACAGCCCTCTTCGCCTCTTCAGATCCCAGCTCGACGAGTCCGATGTCTTTGAGTCCAGGCATGGGGTGGCTCCAGCTAATCCGGCCATCATCTTCCCCAAACAACCCGCCAGTCTCCTGTACCAGATCAAGCGCAAGGCTGGATCCAAAACTGGCCCCAAGGTTAACAAGACTATGCACCTCCGGCTTTTCTATAGCGTCCTGCAGGACGAAATCGCAGATAACATCCGCGACTCGCTCACGGCTTCACTCAAGGACACACCGCTCTGGCGGTACAGCCGGCTCGTGGTAGCCACCGTGCTGGAACGAGTGCGGTATGATCTTACAAGCTACGACCTCGAACGTGCAGCGGTGTTAGGCGAGCTGCCCACGGCCTTTCTTGCCGAGACGAAATGGCAGAAGCACTTTTACGGCCTAGGCGCAGCACTCAACGGGCAGGACGTGGCCTCACTCCTCTCTGAGTTCATTGTCACTTGGGCGAGAGAACGCCGGAAGGTGGCGGCAATGCGGCCAGTTATCGACGACGCGCAGCAGCAGATGATCATCATCCCCGTCGACATACCTTCGATTGCGGTGGTGCACACAGCCGACATCAGGCTCCAGCGACCAATCCCCTCACTGCTGCAGCCTCTCGACGACAGCGAGACGCCAGCCGCGTGCGTCAACCAGCTGCTCCCTGCGACGTTGCATCTCAAGTGGACAAGGATCTGGGACACGGAGCGCAACGGTGGCGCGCAGGACGAGGCAGACGCGGGCGATGAGTTTAGCTACGAGGTCAACGCCCCTGGCGACACGTGGCTCGTGGGCGGGCGCAAAAAAGGACACTTTGTGATCCCGGCCCCCTCCTCCGCCTCTGGGGCGGAAGAGGAGCTCAGCTCCTCGCCCATCAACGAGGCTGACATCCCTCTCGTGATGATTCCTTTGCGGGAAGGGCATCTGCCGTACCCGTCTGTCGAGGTGAGGGAGGTCTCCCGCGGCGGTGGCGAGGCGGCGGGTGACGATGTGAGTGGTGGGAAGGAACACCCGCTTGCTGGACACTGCGAGACGGACTACTGTAACCTGGGAGAGACGGTGCGGGTCGTCGCCGACCGGGGGCGGGTCACGGTCAGCCTAGATGCGAGTGGACCAGGCGGTGGGCCGCTGGTGCTGGAGACTGAGAGAGTTTTGAAGCTGGAGGATAGCTTGCATGGGAGGATTGTGGCATAGAGAGAGACTCTTGAGCTGTGTCTCTGTACAGTCTTGTTTCCTATTTGGGGGGTTTATCTTTGTTGGCCTTCCAGAGGCTTTCGATCCAGCCTTTTCTTCCATCATAGAAACAACTACTACCAGATAAATTTACTAAGCTATCATAGACACAGAATCTACATATCTATATATTTCTTTCCTTCTTTTATGTTTATTCTGTATTTATAAAAGCGTTTGCTTGGTAAGATAGAGTAATGATGATGGGCAATGCAAGCCACAGCTACTTGATACAGTAAGATCAGGCTGCAGGTTGTATTAGGACAGAAACCGGGAGAATGACGAGCAGGAAGAGGGTCCACTAGAGGGTCCGAGCCGCCTCTAAATAAAGGGCGGTACAGGGGCTAGGGGGTGTGGCATTTTGGGGGATTGGCAGTTGGTTTTGGGGGAGGGGGGCGGGCGGCGGGCTTAGGATGATGGGGGGCAAGGGCCCTTAACTGTAGTAGGCAGCTGTACTGCAGCATAAGGTTGCTAGCAGGTACTGTACAGATGAGGTAGTACAAAAAAACCAAGGCTGTATGACACTGAGGATGATAATGATGATGATATTGCCTGCCATCTCATGGTAACTTCTTCGTCTGGCTCCTACAGGTAGGTAGTAGAGTAGGTACAGTGATTTCCATTATGAAAATCTGTTTGAAAGTTGTGAGTAGTATTTTGACTATGGTGGTTGTTGTTTCGTACATATTACAGCAGTAGGTACCGTTTTGTTTGGTTACATGGTGCAGGCGGTGGACCACTATAAGGTGAGTTTCAAGACCCCCGGGGTGGCTGTCTGATGACGAAATGATGAGTGTTACAGGCTGCAGAGCCCCCCCAATCTGCTTTGGGGCTGGTCTACTCAGCTACTGCACCTTGTACCTACTCTGGTCCTGATCCTTGCTTTGGCTTGGCCCTAGACTTGCCTTGCCTTGGCATGGCCCGGGGCGTTCAACGCCCTGTAAGTACGTAGCACCATGTTTAGGTGCAGCACAAGTACAGTAGGTAATTACTTCTTGTTTTAAAACCCCCCCTCTACAAACACCACACCACCACATCTTCTTGCCTGGGGCAATCAATGTCCATGTCCAATGTGATGAGATCCGAGCTTCCTCACCCACACCCCTGAAGGTCGATTGGGACCCTTTCTTTTTCTTTTCTTCGAACCACCCCTTCAAGCTCGGACAAGACAAGGATGACCTGATCCCTCCTCTCTCAAAGCATTCTTGTCTCACACAGCTAGACAGGACGACACAAAGAGGGACAGGCCCCCCAGGACCAATCAGCAGCCCTTGCCTCCTTCTTGTCCCTCCTCCTCCTCGTCCACCTCCTCCTTCTTCTTCGATCTTGTAGATTACTCTAACTTCACCCCTAATCCTTCCACCACCAACCACCCAACCCCCCTGGCTGTTGCATATTTTTATTTTGCTCTTTTTTTTTTTAACCCAATGGGATGCCCCTCGTTCTCTGAATTATCCCGACTGCCGGCACCTACTTTGTTTGTCCTCAAATCATCCATCCCCCAACGCGCCTCGCCTACGTATACCGAATTGTCGAAAACCCTCCCAAAACCCAATCTTAACCCCCTGAAAACGCCCAGTCCGCAACGTTTGTGATTAGTCGAATGCGCCTGTCTCTACGTCAACCCATCACGCCCTGCGCCTTTCGATTGCTACACATCTAGCCCCCCCCCCCCCCTCCTGGCCCTCCGACCCGAGCCCCCCCTGCCTCCCCCCCCCCCTCACATGAGCCACACACGAGCTCCCCGCCGCCCCCCCCG
>JACWST010000373.1:0-25152 GCA_014850475.1 Cryphonectria naterciae | reverse complement strand
TGCGACTGGACGCGTGCGCACTCATGATCAATTCGCAAGGCCCCCCCCCCCCATTTTTTTTTCTTTCTTTCTTTTTTCTTCTTCTTTTTCACCCCCAGTCTCTTCTCTGCTCAGGCACAACACAGCAGATCAAATCACAACTATATGTATAGTATATCATGATGAACAATCTCATATATCTTATTGTGATGAGTCCCTGACTTGTAAACTTCGAAAAAAAAAATACTACAACTGAGAATAGCATGTAGTACTGACAGTTGTCAGGTAACACAACGCAAAGCCTGAGAATAATAGCTTAGAGAGTATAGGTGATGCCACCTAATATTGAGTTGGTATAAGTATACAATATGCTCAGTTCTTCATATTTGGCTACAGCTGTTGTAGACCTGTTATTCAAAGCTTTACAACCCCTTCACCACTGAGCACCCCCATGAGAGGCTTTTGAAAATTTCCCATGTCTGTAATTATCATTATATGTATGTGGATTAATACAAGTAAGTACTTCTCAATATAAATACCCCCTTCAACTAGATGAATTTTACTGGTGTCTCCCTGGCTCTGCTGCTCCTCGAAATGGATCTTGATCTCTTTCTTTATTCCCTTGTCTGTGACCATCTGGTAAGCTTCACCACCAGGTCACACTCCTCCCACATGTTCAGTATTGAATTCCGTTCCGATCTCAGGGCCTTTTGTATGAAGAGTGATTTCCTCTCATGATCCAAGCGCTTTCGGCCTTGTCCTCCCGAATACACGGTATATGTGTAGCCTGGCTTCCTCGCCTGACCGTATTCCACGAGTGACGCCATGCGAAGGTCTTGTTTGCCGTCGAGATCCAAAATTTCGACCGTGTTTTTGAACCCCTCTTGGAGGTAGCATCCTGTCTCTATCCTCCACACTCCCATCTTCAGAGGCGCCGGTTGTTGCACCAGCATTCTGCGCCAGCTGGCATCGGCTTGAAGGAACCTGTCGAGCTGTGCTGGATACGAATCGCCTGGTGCAGTAGCCATGAGGCAGCTCAGCTTGTCGTCGACCAGTGGGTTTGTACGGATCTCTTTGTGGCGGCGTGGACTGCCCCGTGCCGGCCTTTCCGGCCGAAGGAACAGGAGCGCTTGGAGTTTGGGAGAGTCTCGGATGACATTGTTCCAATCGTGGCAGACGCGGCTGGCAGACGTGAGTATCGTCTGGAAATCAAGCTGTAGGAGAATGAGCTCAAGAAGCTCCACGGTAGCTAAGGCTTGATCCATGGTGAAGAGAAAGAGAAAAGGAAAAAAAGGATAAGAAAAGATTCTTCGATTGTGATTTTCCCGCGCGATCATCTAGTGCGAGGAAAGAGACCCCTTTTACCTTATTCATATCCATCCATCCTGAACTCCCAAGGAACCACCACCTTTTGTACTACTTTCTTACGACCCCAGGCCGGTGGCTTACGAATGGTCAGCCGCTTTTTCTTTCTCAGCAAAGCCTCCCTGTCGTTCTCGTTGATTGGGCTCGTCGCGAGAGATCCCTTGTAAGTTCGGAATTGACGGTGAGAAGGCCATCCTGTCTCAAGGCGGTCAAGTTATCCACCGCTTCCCCCTGGCAGCCTGGTGGCGTTTGTAATCTCGTGTGTGTGCAGGTGCGTGTGCAGACCCTGCAGCTGAACCGCATGCGGCTGCACCAGCCGCTCGGATCAGGTCACTCTCCCTATGCTAACACGGCACCAACACCATACCTGTTGCTTACTGATGGTAAAGGATCACACGCATGCGTCACAAATCCACCGCGCTAGTACGGTAGCCAGCTCCAAGTGCGGGAGCAATAATTAAGTAAGTATGGACAGACTCAGCGCAACATTGTCGTTTGGGGGACGGGGAGCTGTCTCCCAAATCCTCCTGTATGAATTTTGTGATAGTGTCTGATTCGCCAGACCCTGGAAGTTGATAAGGATACTGCAAGGACCAGAGATGAGGTCTTGGGTCCCTAATGAGGTTCACTAGCCCCAATCAGGTATCAACTGCATCTGCTGTGGCATCTTAGCCAGTATATTACTTGAGCCTTTAATACTTCCCACAATCCCAGGGGTATGGCTCGGTCTTGTGTGTGATTTATCCCTGTCATATAATGTGTGACTTATAATCTCGAGACATTATGATCCTCTCATAATGGGAGTCGGTTACTCGAGAAGATTTCATGGGTGATTGAGATGTATTAGCAATGTACATAGAAACCACAGCGATTACAATAAACTGGAGTGCATTTGAAGAACGGACCCTTTACAAAAATAACCATTCATTATTGTTCTTTCGCCTCTATACTCGGTCATTGTCAACATTTTGATAACGTGCTGTGCCGGGTAATCTCAATCGTCCATAAATTGTTAGACGGCCAACTATATTAGTTAGGCAGAATGTTCATGATGATTGATGGGAGGAGTTCTGACGATTCACTCATGGGTCTCTGCTTCTACTAAACTTTGCCCTATGTAGGAATCGGAATAGGCTGAAACGCTGGCTATTAATATGTTTCTTCTCTTCTTTTTCGCCTCTGGTCTTTTTTTCCCTTTACGCTATCTAAATATGTCTTTTGAATGTAGTAGTATACGCAGCTGCCACATCCTAGGGTAGCCATGCATCGCTGAAAGCATAGTGCGTGGTTGAGATTGTTATAATCTGACTGACCACTATTAAGACCTGGAGCAGCGCCACTCCCGGGAGTATCATCGAGGCCAATAGGCCTGTATCATATACTAATAATAGTTCCTAGGGTAACACAAACATTATAGTATATTCATTTCGAAACTTAGGCATCTAGTAAACTTATGATGACAACTAAGGTAGGCCGTGGCCACGATTTATATAGACAATTCGCAAAGCGAGGTCCGATGCTGTTTAAAAATTTGGATTTACGACTTCATCTATATATTAGCTTTGTTATATATACATACATCCAAAGCGCCTCATCTCAAAAAATCCGATTCCTGCATTCTATCCTCATTTCTTTCATCCTCATCGTCGAATCTATAAATTTAACTCTGAAGAATCACTTTGTGAATATAACAAGCACTCTTTTTTCAACTCTATCAAAATGCAATTCATCACTACCGCCATCTACATCGCCCTCGGGGCCTTGCCTATCGTCAGCGCCAACGGTTGCTACTCTGGCGGAAACACCTTTGCCCAGTACGGAAACCCCGACGAACTCGCCGCCGCTCGTGAAGCAGCATGCAGCGCTCTTGTAAGTATAGTACATTTCGTTTGAACACCCCGTATATTTGTCTTGATAGCTGACAACCCCGTCCGTATTCCATAGAATGGTACCTACGCGGCCGGGCAGACGCGCAACTACTGCTCCACCAACGGGGCAGCGTCCATTACCTTTAGCGCAAAGAGCAATGCCGGCAGCAACACTCTGACTCTGCTGTCGGACGACTGCCTCGCCGCTCTGGCCACCGAGATGGAAGCTTGCTCCCACGGCAGTGAGCAGGATCATGGCTCGTTCCACTACAAAGACGACCCCAACTCGAGTGCTTGTTAAGTCCTGATCCGGGTGGTGCAGGATGTTGGATAATCCGCGAGTTCTTTACTGGATAAAGCTCATATCCGAGAAAGTTTGACAAAATGGATCTCTTTTCGGGAGAGCACGTTTGAGACGTGCCTCTATCGTTCTTTTACGTATCAAGTTCTCATTGCACTATTCTGATTTTCGCCCATAGTGATCATGCGCCTACTACTAGTAGTGTCCCGCTCGCTTGACCCCTTCTTCATCTGCCCAGGCGCATATCGTATTTTCCCATAAATTATAGTAACGTTGGAACGATTGGAGCAGATTCGAAGCAGGGCCATATCTCTCTCTGGATAGTAAGCTTGCTTGTTGCTAAAGTTCAATATCTTACCAACTTTCATCATGAACGTTCAGGTGATTTACTAAGGAAATCTAAAGCTATAATAGAAAGCGGCATTGCAACAATTAAATAACTCAGGTTGGTATTTCTATAGTGGTCATCTTCTCAACCAGTACGATGAGTTCGGAAGTAGATAAGAAGGACGTCTTCTTTCTCTTTTGCTACTTGATGCTTCAATAATTATAATGAGCGAATATGTACAGCCTTTGGGATAGGATACGACTCTCGCAATACACTCACGATTCGGTAATCATATGTACATAAGGCTCGTAAATTATATGAATGTTTGCTCAATTGAATGAAAGAATGAATTTGATTGATCGTGGCCAGCCAAATATGCTTTTGAGAGTTTCAGTCTTCATCCCGACTAAGTTTTCCACTGACGCGGAATTGGGCATTTCTCTCCGAGGGCCCCTCGAGGCTTATCTTGCTAGTTTTTAAGTATTAAGTGTGCACAATACTTCGCACCCCCTCTCCTTTTCTGTATGACGATGTACCATTGAATGAGCGAGATTTATTCCGGATACCCTTCCGCAGCTCTCAAGGGGAGAAAACTCAAAAATAGCGACCACTTCACGAATAATCTCAACGTGGGCGTTTAGAGTTTTCGGTGGAACCACTGAACACTGACCCTTTGTCTTCACAATGTAATGTGCGTATATGTTTAATTGAGTACTTGCGCAAGTACATGAGTGGTATTAAAGTGAGCTCAGCAGCATTGGGGCTTTTTTATCCAGATAAGAAGCAATCGATTCTTTCCGGCTCCCTTGTCAGGACGTGTTCACCGTTCCTTGTCTCCCAAACACTTAATATTGCCGATTTATCCGAATCGGCACAGCGATCAATCCTTCCAGATTCAAGACGGTTTTTCTCGTCATCATTTGCGCAAGTCATTGTCGCACGGGTACAACCGCTCGTACAGGCAATCCCCTGCGTCGCCAGGTTTCTAGAAAGGCTGGAGCACTGAAGCAGCAACAGGAGGGATGAAGCACGTGGGCATCTTTATATCGGCCGACAAATTATTTTAATGTTTTTCTTCGGAAAAGATGTTAGGTCCCAGGCACAGAATTCACCCGAGGACTCGGTATGCCTACGAACGAACGCATCATTGGCTATTTAGGCGAGGTCAACTCTGACCCGCAGCCTCATCCATCGCAGGGGTGGTCGCTTGTTGATTTAGAGCGCATGTGCAAGGTTCCCCGCGTATGATAGGCCGAATGCAACATGATCCAGGCACCCCCTCATGAGAGCTCCACGAATCATCCCGAGGAAGAGGGGCAAGCATCGTAATGTGGTTGGATCCGACCAACCGGCTATAACATGTTGATACTGCATACCTGCATAACATATATGTATAAATAAGGGCCTCTTAAAGGATCTCGAACTTATTAACCGTGTACTTTGATTTCAGGCCATCTCTGCAAGTTCTCAGCAGGTCGCACCAGACTCACAGTCAGGCTCAAGATGCAATACCTTCGATCTGGATCCGCCGTGATAGCGTCTCTCTTTGTCGCTCTGGGCGACGCTGTTCCCGTCACCGACTCTCCTGACGCCGGTGCGACGACTGCAGATGTCTTCCCTCCACCAAGTAGTATGTTTTCATGTTCATCAATTCTTGACGTAGGATACACCATCGCAGATAATTCATAGCTAACGCGTCAATCTCATATAGCCACTGTCAATGCTGAGCTGTTCCCGCCCGAGTCTGTCGTGGGCTATGCCGGCACGACCATCACGGGGGTTGAACCTGCTGCTGCTGAGACCGCGCCAGCCTATCCTTACAACAACGGGTCGACCAACGAGTTCCCTTTAATCTCGCCTGCGCCTTTTGGGGAGGACCCTGCAACGTCCAACTTCGACATCAAGAGATACTGGGGCAATCTCTCTCCCTGGTACTCTGTCTCCTCAGCCGACTACGGCCTGCCCGAGACCAGCCCTCTGATCCCCGCCGGCTGTGACATTGTCCAATTGCATCTTCTGTACCGTCATGGCGCAAGATATCCCACCAGCGGTGCTGCGCCTGCGACCTTCGCCGCCAAGATCCACAACGCCACCGAGACGGGCTTCACGGCCACGGGCAACCTCAGCTTTCTCGCCGACTGGACCTACAAGCTGGGCGCAGAGTACCTCATCCCCTTTGGCCGCACCCAGAACTTCCTGCTCGGCGTCGAGTACCGCCAGCTGTACGGCAAGCTCCTGAACAACTTCACCGAGCAGGGAACCATCCCCGTCTTCCGCACCGAGTCGCAGGACCGCATGATCAAGACGGCCAACAACTTTGCCGCTGGCTTCTTTGGCGTGCCTGAGTACCTGGATGAGGTCAACATCGAGATCCTCGTGGAGACTCTGGGGCTCAACAACAGTGGTGCGCCTTACGAGACGTGCACGAATGCCGATGTCTCGTCTCGGGGCTCTATCGGCAACACTGTCGCTACTGCTTTTGCTAATAACGCTTTCAATGAGTCCATCGCTCGACTGAACACTGAGGTCAGTGCAGTTGTATAGACGTTACCCGGGTGGTTTGTCTTACACAATCAGAGAGGATGTGAAGCTGACGTTATATAATCATCAATAATAGGTTGAAGGTATCACTTTCACGCCCACCGATGCCATTGCTATGCTGCAGCTTTGCTCCTACGAAACAGTCGCTCTGGGCTACTCAGCCTTTTGTGACTTGTTCACCGAGCAAGATTATCTGAACCTCGAGTATTATTATGACTTGGTACGTATATCATCCCTCATATCCTTTATCCCTTCAGTCCTAGGGGGAAAAAAGACTTGCGCAAATTCTCATTACATTTCCCCCTTTCTCAGATCTTCTACTACAACAACGGCCCCGGCTCCCCCGTCTCCGCTGCCCAGGGCAAAGGCTACCTGCAGGAGTTCGTTGCTCGTTTCACCGGCACCTACCCGCCCGCCAACTCGGCCCTCAACGTCACCTATGACGACAACCCGACCTACTTCCCTCTGAACCAGTCCCTGTACGCCGACGCCACGCACGAGGTCGTCGTCCTCGACACTCTGACTGCCTTCAATCTGACGCCCCTCTTCAATGGCGCACCGCTGTCCCTGACGGAGAATACCCACTCCAACAGCTTTATTGCGAGCAAGCTAGTGCCGTTTGCTACGCATTTTACAGCGCAGGTGCTTGAGTGCCCGGCGTACCAGCCTACTAAGCAGATACGTTTCATTGTGTAAGTTCTAGAGATCTCAGGAGGAACTTGAATTTCACCGTTATCAAGGAAGAAAAGAGGATAAGGAAGAGAACAACGGCTGACTTAAGTTCTATTACAGCAATGACGCCGTCATCTCGCTCAACGGGACCTATGCAGGCTGCTCGTACGATGCGGACGGTCTCTGCTCGTTTGATAATGTGGTTTCTGTCCTGCAGCAGCGGATTGACGAGATTGATTATGATTATGACTGCTTTGCCAACTACACTGCAGAAGCGGGCGTTAACTATAATGGTCGGGCTCCCAAATAGACAGACAGGCTAGCATGAGCTCTTTGGTGATGATAATGTCTATATCATAATCAAGATGACGTTTCTATCAAGGCCGAATGGGAAAACATGATCTTAACTCTATTACCTGTGACATGGGCTTGCCATGTGACGGATTGAGGCGCACTTTGAACACTAGAAGAATGCTATAGAAGCGTCAGGTGATAGTTCGTCCAAAATGCAAGAGTCACAAGCTGGCTTCACTGTAGATATACATGTCAAGATCTAAAAGACAAAATGTGTGCATGAGTCCGAATTCTTTTTTACTCCTGTGTGATTACTCATATATGAGAGGTCCAGGTTCACAAAGTCGAGATGCTGTAGAGAAATGAATGTCCCACTGTATGCAGTAAGGACAAGAGTGCTCTAATTACTCTCCAGTCGATCCTCCTTCTCCGACATGAGACGAACCGTGTCGAATCTTTCCTCCAATTGCCCAAACCTGCCCTGTCAAAATTTTCTCTCCCACGCCACAAAGTTCGCGAAGGTGATGTCGACCGTCGTAAGAAAAGATGACCAATGTATGCTGGTAGAGAAGAGAAAACTTTGCTGTTAGAAGCGAGTAGATGATCCTCCTTCATGAGGGAAACGTACAAACTTTTCCATTTATCCTGCTTAAGACTTCCTTCCCAGAGATGTTCTCTCCTAGACTAGGAAAGGCACAAAAGTGATGACCGGCCTCTTCCAGGTGTGCATGAAATCCCTTCAGAGATCCACAGGGCAGGGCTCTTCTTCGCCCAGCTCATTCTCTCGACAGTAGCCCACCCAGAACCGTCGAAACTCGGCCACCGTGAGCTCCTGCATCAGGTCCTCTTTCCGAACCACAACCGGGCGGCGCTCCTCGCGCATAGTCCAGAGTTCTGCATCAGACATTCCGGCCGTGTTAGCGATAAGGCGGACCTTCTCCATCACGAACTCCTCTAGAGCCTGGAAGTGCTTCTGCAGGAGAGGTGTGCCGTCGCGCCGGACATATATGATGGGTCCCGGGATGATGCCGCGGACGGGGAGCTCAATTTGGCGGTCCATTCGCATGCTCATATGGACCTTGAGGAGATGGTTGTGGAAAGAGGCCCGGGCACGTAGGGCGATTTCAGGTAGAGTGCCCGAGAGGAGGGCGTCGACTGGGAGGACGCCGTCGAGGATGTCCAGAGGAAGTCTGACCTTCTTGTCTGCCACTGTGACCACCGTTAGCCCCGATACTCATTTCATTTATATGAAATACAGCGTCTGGTTCATCGTCTTGAGTAAGGTGGTAGTGTGACATGGTCCCTCTTGTCCAACAATGGACCTATCAAGGTTGGTGATAGAAAGAAGAAAAAACAAGGGTGTAGGGGAAAGGGGGGGAGGGCTCTACGCACTGGCTGTGGTCATGTGCATCTCAGCCATCTCTCGCTCAGGCACCTGAGGACCATCGACCCAAGGCTCTGAACGCGCCCATACACCGGCGATCGTTGGCCCAGAGTAGCGAGTGTGGTCCACCAATGCAAAGTTGTGTGGCCAGCACTGAAAAAGGTCGACGATGGCACGGAAGTCTCGCATGGTCACATCGCCAGAGTAACCGAAGACGCAAACATGGCCACGCCAGTCTAGGAGTCCGAACCTGTCGCCGATGGTGTTCTTCAGACAGGTATTGTGCCTGTCTTCCTCTGGCGACGACGAGACCACCACGCGTAGGCGCTGGGTCGCGACAAGCTGGCTTCGACCCATCCAAGTCTTGTCGTAGTCAGCGCCCTCGTACTCATCGGATGGTGGGAAGAAAGACACGAGCTCATCCTGGGTGACCCAGACGAGGCGGGGCCCCTCGGCAGGCCTGCTAGTGACGGCATCATCAGCTGGGAAGATGATGGCGCGGCGATGCCCGCTGAAGCGTTGGGCGGCATCGTATACTGGGACCTGGCTGCAGAGGGTCCTGTGGGTAGGCCAGTCCTGTCTCTGGCACTCTTGAGAGCAGTAGGAGATCTCTCTGCACTGCTGACAGTCGAGAAGCCCACATGTCCTCAGGCAGATGGGGCAGTAAGCAGCGGCCTCTTCTGCCCCGCTGGTGTCGGTGCTGTTGCTGTCGTCGCTGCTCTCACCATCTGTAACAAAGGGCAGACGGAATTGCGCTCCAAGGTGGTCGCCATACTCGGTAGTGAGGAAAGTAATAGCCATACGTTCATCCTCCTCCTGGGGGCTAAGGTCGCCTGCAGCGAACATATTGTCAGGAAAGACGATGCCTGCCATTTTGTGATGCCCAGGAAGAGTGGGGAGAATAGAAGGGGAATATGGAGTATATGGAGTATATGGGGATGACGATGGATAAGTAGGAGAGAGAGGATATGGGTACAAGGACCAAGGTTGTTGTTGTGTGTGTCGAAAGCAAGTGGAAGAGGTTGTTGTTTGAGGCCACTCATGCCTTCTATATATACAAAAATGGCAGATCCACATCTACCGCTAGTTGACCTTCACATGGACAAATGTGATGAATGTTTAAGTGAATGATGCAGGTCAAAACATTCAAGGAAAAGTCCTTCACTTGCTGATGAAGCAAACAACTTTTGGTAGACCCATAAGGCTCATGTGACAAGCATGCTTCCCTCATTGTCTCGTCACTGCTCCTGAAAAGTTATTCACTTCCCGATGAAGCAGGCAGCTTCTAGTTAACCCATAAAGCTCACGTGACAATTATGTATCATTCACTATCTCGTCACTGCTCTTGAGAATACAACAATATTACTTCATCTAAGCTCTTCCACAGCTATCCTCCCTTGCAAGCCAAAATCTCATGTATTCTCCTCCAAGGCAAGCAAACCACCCTCAAGAACCAGCAATAACAGCTGCCAAGCTTGCTTGCACTCCATCACATCTCTGGCCCAACCTGAGAAACTGACCAGACTCAGCATATAGCTATGCCTGATTTCTACGCAGTCCCATAACCCACGTCCAAAGACCCTGTCGGTACGACCTGTTGATGCAGCCAAACCAAGGAGTATGCGATAGATGTCTAACGAGCAGCGCAAAATGAAAGGCTCACCCTGGATGGGTACCCCTCGGCCCTTTGCCTCTACGGGGGGGAGAATAGATTTCACGAATGAACCTATGTGAACCTATGTGACGAAGAATCACCTGCCACGGTCTTCAGTTGCAGGACAGCGATTCTGCCCACGCCCTTGTGCAGGGCATTGTTTGTGTCAACAAAATTCCTTGGGCCCTTAATAAAGTCGATAATCAAGCCTTAGGAAATGAGGAGGCAAAGGGCTTCTCCTTGCACTCATGGCTGGGTTTCTTTTGGTGTCAGGGCTGGTTCTCTTTTGCAAGATGAGATAAGAGTAAGATGTAATTTAGATGTAAAGATTCTCAGTTCTCAGACTTAAGCAGCTTAGATTAGAAAGAAGACCACTGATATAGTCTAAAAAATTCTATCTATTACAGTATGGTAGGCTTGGTTGATCAGCAATATATAGTTATGTAGGTCAAAACCAAGTAAGTTCAAGATGGCAGTATCTGCTAGAGCTCACATACCTGAGATCCCAAACGACCTACCAAACACTGAAGGGCAACAGAGTGTTCGTAACTGGGCTGTAGGGTTTCCAAGTCGCGTCCTGGCACTAATTATGCTCATGTTGCTGTGAAGATTGTTACATAAAGCAAGGGCTGACATGTCTGTATACCTCTTGGGCTGGTATGCAGGATAGCATCCATAGAGCTTGCTACTTCAGTTTGTTGCTGTCGCTGGTCAATTAGCAGACAGGCTCGAGATGGTCGAGATGATGTCCATACAGCATGTTCTTTTCTCAGGCTGGTGTTGAATTACATGTGGTGGTGCATTTTAGACCAGTCATACTGACTCATCCACCATCAGAGTGTCGTTTAGCGGGTCCAGAGTCTCGTTTGGTGGCCACTGGCGTCAGGGGGAGCCCCTGTAACTTATCGGCGGCTTATCAATCTAAGTCGGCGGGGCAAACTTGGAATTTTTGGAAGGCAACTCGCATTGTATTCCCATTCTACTGTGTAGACTCCCTCCCACCCATAATTCTTACCCTCAAGTCTTTGCCCTGCTTTTGCATCAACAACAAACACAACACACATACCTCACAAGACCGACCACCCACAACATCATACCAAGATACAGCCGAAATGGATGTTGATATGGATGGCGCAGTCTCCATTGCGCCCTCCGCAGGCACTGCAATGAACGGCGCAACGTAAGTATCCTTCCCTTGGAAGGCTGCATACCAGCAACGGTTCACGCTGACAAGATGATGGATGGACACAGCATCCTCTGTTGCAATTGCGGTGCCCCCATTGACGGAACTACCGCTGCCGGAGCCCTCTGCTACGACTGTGTCAAACTGACCAACGACATATCACAAGGCATCCAGCGAGAAGCCGTCCTCAACTTCTGCCGAGACTGCGACCGATGGCTGATGCCTCCTGCGAGTTGGCTTGTGGCCGCGCCCGAGTCCAGAGAACTTCTCGCCCTGTGCTTAAAGAAGTTGAGAGGTCTTGGGAAGACAAGGATCATCGATGCCAGTTTCGTTTGGACGGAGCCGCATTCCAGGAGGATAAAAGTCAAGATCACGGTGCAAGACTCCGTGTCAGATGGTGTGTTGATGCAACAGAGCTTTGAGGTTGTCTAGTAAGTTGAAGAGAAAGAGAAAGAGAAAAAAACAAGCCGGCTGGTCATGCCTTGGGTGGAAACAAGCTGCTAACTGTTCCGATAGCATCGTCGCCTACCAACAATGTCCCGACTGCGCGAAATCGTACACAGCCAACGTCTGGAGGGCTTGCGTGCAGGTCCGACAGAAGGTCCTCCACAAGAGAACATTCCTATACCTAGAGCAGCTTCTCCTGAAGCACGGCGCCCACCGAGACACCATCAATATAAAGGAGGCCAAGGACGGGATTGACTTCTTCTTCTCCGCGAGAAACCAGGCCGAGAAGTTTGTCGATTTCCTCAAGTCGGTCGTGCCCGTGAACGTGAGGAAGAGTCAGGAGCTCATCTCGGAGGATGTGCACACGTCAAAAAAGAGCTACAAGTTTGCCTTCTCCGTGGAGCTGGTGCCCATCTGCAAGGATGACCTCGTCTGCCTGCCCATCCCGATGGCAAAGTCACTGGGGAACATCTCTCCCCTTGTCCTCTGTAACAAGATCGGCACTTCTGTCTACTTTGTCGACCCCAACACCCTTCAGACCGCCGACCTCCACCCTGACATATACTGGCGCGCGCCCTTCGTCTCCCTGGCCGACGCTCCCGACCTCGTCGAGTTCATGGTCCTGAACATTGAGCCGCTGGGCCCGTCCAAGGGCAGGTGGCTCGTTGCAGACGTCGAGGTGACGCGCGTAGACGATATGCAAAAGACGTACAACGTGCGGACCCATCTGGGTAACTTTCTGAATGTGGGCGACTCGGTCATGGGCTACATGCTCACGGGCACAAATTTCAACAACCCGCAATTCGAGGCAATGGAGGAGTCCAAGTATGGCTCCCGCATACCGGACGTGGTGCTCGTCAAGAAGTACTGGCCTCGCAACCGCAAGCACCGCAGCAGGAAGTGGCGCCTCAAGCGCATGGCCAAGGACGAGGGCGAGCTGCTGCCCAAGAAGGCCGACCAGGAGCGCATGGACAACGAGTACGAGATGTTCCTGCGTGACGTGGAGGAGGACGACGAGCTGCGTGCCGCGTTGGCGCTGTACAAGAACACCAACAAGAACAAGAAGCCGCAGGAAGGCGCCATGGAAGTGGACAGCATGAGCGTCGCCGAGACAGAAGCCACTGAGGATGATGATGTGCCGAAGGTGAATATGGACGAGCTGTTGGAAGACTTTGATGAGCTGACGGTCGAGGATCACGAGTAAAAGATGCCCAGAGTGGGCAGCAGTAAATAGTCAAAATGAGATGGTATTCGCCATCATGCCTCCCAAAATTTTCCATCGCTAGTTTGGTAGAACTCGTTCCCACTTGCGTGTCTATGCCATCATCAAGCTAGCAGACATCGTTCCTCCCAGTACAGGCATCGGACCATAGTAAGCCTTGATTCCCATGCCAGAAATCGAACCTAGTACGTCTGTTCGGGAGAGGAGGTGTGTGTCACTCTCTTGCATTCCTGCACAATAGCTCTCATAGGCACCCTCCTCTCGTACCCTCCCCCTGCCCCCCAAAATCCCGGGCTTCTCCCCTAATCACACTTCTTTCAATCCAGACGAACTCCCACCCATCTACTTGCCCTGACTCCTCGCACGCCAAGCCCAAACAGGAGGGCCCGGCTTCTCCGGAAACGCCTTGTGAAACTCGGCAATATCCATGGGGTTGTCCTGCAGGTCCAGACTAGGCTGCCATGTCGATTTGCCGTACGTCCACTCGACTTTGTACTCGACGTCCCGGCGGCGGCCCCGCCTGCCGCACGCGCGAGCCCAGCGGGAATCTAGGATCCGCTCGAAGGACCACGCGTCGTATTGCTCGCCTGTCTTGGCGTCGGTCTTGACGATGTGGCCACGGCTTGTGGGCTTCTTTTTCTGGACTCGGTGCTTCGGGTGGGGGGTGGGGGCACTGACTGCAGCACGGCGGGATTGGGCGCGGGTCTGGCGGCTGGGGAGGGGCTGGTTGTCATCGGTGGCGGAGCGGTTGAGTGTGGTCTTGCCCTTGCCGCGGTCACAGGTGGTGTTGTTGATGGGAAGGTTGCCTGGGGTTTGCGATGAGGTGTTGTTGGCGAGGTGCAACGCTGCGTTCTGCTGAGGCCGAGGAGCGCGCAGGAAGAGTCCCTCAGGGCTGGACACTGGGTTGTAGTGTGAGGAGCGGCACGAGGCGGGCAGAAGTGGTGCGACGGCGGGGATAGTGTCATCGGAGTCTGAGTCTTCGTCCTCGGACTCGGTCAGATCATGTCCTTCTTTGTCAACACCAATCTCCTCGTCTGCGCCCCGAACCTCGTCGTCGTCCTCAGGTTCTTCGTCGCCATCCATCTCCACATCACTCTCAACGTTGGGGTGTACGCCACCAGGAGCTGCTAGAGCTTCGTCTTCAAAGGCGTTGCCTCGTACCTGGTGCAATTCGGTAATACTGTGGCCGGTGCAAAGATCGTGCACGAGCTTTCTCATCGCGGCGAGGCCTCGGTCTCTGGGAAAAGTATTCCAAGGATAGTTGGGATTCCAAGAACCATGTTGTCGGTATTCTTTGAGGGCCTCCAGGGCGCAGACGTCGGGGTGGAGTTCGTAGCCGTGAGTTCTGGTGAGACTGATGGCGCCTTTGATCCAGGCCTCGAGCAGCTTGATAAGCTCAAAGTTGTTCAGGAGACTGAGTTCGTCGAAAGCTTCTTGAGTGGTCATGCCCGAGATGCCAGCTTCTCGCGACACCTGCGCAGAGGTAGGCATGTTCGTGGGTTGTTGACGTTCAGTGCACATAAGATCGAGTTGAGATAGTGAGAAGGTCTGACGGTGATGAAGTAGGGGCCGGATCTGGTAGAAGCGGTAAATTTTATAATGTTTGTTTCCTAGCAGCCATGAGAGAGGCTCCAACAAACCACCTGGCCATCACCAGGCTGCAGAAACATCTCCATGTCTGACCAACGATACGGAGACAAAGATGTTCCATAACATTATTCCCACAAAGCGCCATGAAGCAGCTTTCGTCGACTTGGATGGTAGCCTGATGTCGAAGAGCTTGCACCGACAGGGTGACAATGGCTATTGGCAGCGGCTCTGACCACGCCCAAGGGGTTCCCCAATAGCAAAAGACACAAGTTGATCCCATGAGCAAGTCATTTCAAAAGATTCTGCTTGCCACGCTCTTAAGCTCATTTGGCCGAGCAGGCTCCTCCTTTTTCTTTGCCAGGGGAACCTGTTTGAATGTCCTCGCTTTCTCGCCCGCCTTTTTCTCGACCTTGGGATACGACAGAACTCCCTCCTCCTGGTCCAAATTTTTCTTCTGTGCCTTCTTGGCCTGTATTCCATCTAGCATCTTGGCCCTTTCCACGTTCCTGACAAACTCCGTATTCTCCCTTGTCGTGCGGTTCACTTCAGCCATCATCCTGTTGCTCCTTTCCGCATTCTCTGCCGCAATCTGTTCCGTCAGGTTGTGCCACTTGAATCCCTTGAGATACAATAGTGTCCAGATGTCGTCACGGTAGTAAGTGCCCTTCTTGCCGCCGATGGTCTGCGCATTCAGCAGCTCGCAGACGCTCTTGGCGTCCTTCTTGCGTACGAACTCGACCCAACCCTCAGTGTACATCTTCTTCTTGTTGCCACCCGCGCGGACGCGGCGTGCGTGTGCGGCGGGGTCCTGTGGGGTCAGGAAGACGCGGTTGATCTTGCCGTATGGTTCGAGGAGGGACCGTAGCTTTGCGGGTTTCATGAAAGGTGGGATACGGGAGAGATAGACGACGCCGGACTTCTTAATGGCAGCGTCGGTTGCCACGAGGTTCTTCTTGGTCAGGGACTTGACCAGGTCGACGGGTTTTGCGTTGTCGTCTTTCCCCTCAGATTCAGCATCGCTGTCTGTATTCTTGTTTTTCTCTGACTTCCTCAGCGCCTTTTTAGAAACTTCTCTCTCCTCGCCCGCAGAGTCTCCGTCTTCTTGACCAGCCGAAACCTCTCCGTTGTCGCTTGCATCATCGTCATCCTCGGAATCGCCCTCGTCCTCCAGCTTCCGGCGCTTGGCAGTTCGCCCACCTTTCTGCAGCTCATCTTCGGAGTTGTAGTCCTGGACATCATCCTCGCTCTCTTCTGCGTCAAGAAAATGATTCCTCTTTTCGGGAGCCATGATGCAAGGAAATCAAATTGGCGAGTCGTGTATCGAGCCAAGGCAAGAGTGATCGTCTGTCTAGATACACAAAGAAGTTTGACGATTGAATTGCTTTCAAAAATTCAGGCCGAGTCGACTAGATGGACAGGGGTTCTTATCTTATCGGATGGGCAGCCGAGATCGGTGCCGTGGGGCGAACTATGGCTCTCATCGTTCAATGATAAATCTTGGAGGACAATTGGGGCCATTATCTACGGGGCAATGGCGACTCATGTTGAGTAACCAGTGACTAAATAAGAGAACTCGAAACGCTCTCTCCTGATGTCCAATCTGGAGCTTGTTCCGTCATCATCTTTGTTCTGACACCTATTCGCCGTTTCTGTGTTCTCAGGCCTACTACGTTCAAAATGTCTGTCGAGGTCCTTACCACGATTTCTCCCAACACGAACGAGCCCATCATCACCCGCAATGGCATCTCAGCAGACGATGTAGAGCTCCTGCCACGGACTGCCACAGATGCGTTCAAGACCTGGAGCAAGACGACACTGGCCGACAGGCAGGCCATTGTCAAGAAGGCCTTGAAGTGGCTCACGGACAACGAGGATGAGCTGGCTCTGGAGCTTACGACACAGATGGGCAGGCCCATCAACTACACTGGCAAGGAGGTTGCTACGGCTGTCAAACGATGCGAGTACCTTCTCAAGATCAGCGAGGACACCCTCAAGGACACGGAGGGCGAGGCGGAGAAGGGGTTCAAGAGGTTCATACGAAAGGTTCCCGTTGGACCTGTGCTCATCCTCTTCCCGTGGAACGTAAGTTTTGTGCATTCCTCCCAGGAGAGATGACGTACAACCACGCAGTTCTGCCTACTTGGGCACTGCGATCGTGCAGTAGTAAGAGTAGGCGGTTGACATCTTTCTGGCAGTACCCTTATCTCACCTTTGTCAACTCTCTCATTCCCGCCCTCCTTTCCGGAAACACAGTCATTGTCAAGCCCTCGCCCCAGACACCTACCGTCGTCGAGCAGGTCCACAAGGCTTTCACAGAGGCTGGCTTGCCAGCAGGCGTCTTTCAGTACTTTCACTGCGGCTCGCCCACCACCATCGAGGCTATTGTTCGCAATCCGCTAGTGTCCTTGGTGTGCTTCACCGGCTCGGTGGCGGGTGGTCTGGCCGTCCAGAAGGCTGCCTCGGACCGTATTGTTGGTGTTGGCCTGGAACTCGGCGGAAAGGACCCTGCATATATCCGCGACGATGTGGACATTGCATGGGCGGCGGAGGAAATCGTCGACGGTGCTGTGTTCAACTCCGGGCAGAGCTGCTGCTCCGTCGAGCGTGTCTATGTGGACGAGAAGGTTCACGACAAGTTCGTCGAGGCCGTGCAGTCCGTGCTGAAGGGCTACAAGCTGGGCGACCCCTTTGACAAGAGCACGCATGTCGGTCCAGTCGTTTCCAAGAGGTCCAAGGAGACCATCGAGGCGCACATCAAGGACGCGCTGGACAAGGGGGCTAAGGATGCCACGCCCGAAAACGAGACTTTCAGCAACCCTCCGCCCAAGGGCAACTTTGTCAAGCCGACGCTGCTGACGGGTGTCACCCATGAGATGGCCGTCATGACCGAGGAGACGTTCGGCCCTGTGATCCCCGTCATGAAGGTCAAGAGCGACGAGGAGGCTGTCAAGCTCATGAACGACAGCGAATTTGGTCTGACGGCTAGCATCTGGACAAAGGACACCGCCAAGGGCTACGAGCTATGCGAGCAGGTCGAGGCCGGTACTGTCTTTGTCAACCGCTGCGATTTCCCAAGCCCGGTACGTTTCTCTTGAGATTGGCTCGATTCTCCCCATTATGTCATGTACTGAAGACACCCCTTACTGACTAAAAAAAAACTCAAAACTTTTGCAGGATCTCGCATGGACGGGCTGGAAAAACTCAGGCAAGGGACAGACACTGAGTCGTTTTGGATTCGACCAGTTCGTGAAGCTAAAGAGCTATCACCTGAAAGATTACCCCAAATAACTGAGATGAGACTAAGGGGCGGCGCTGAAGGTGTTGGTGAAGCAAGGGGTAGCCGCAACCGGAAGCTGAAGACCAAGCCGCAGCACACGAGGTGTATCAAACTCATCTCTCATCTGCCCTCCCTTTGTCTACCTGACCGCCGTCCAGACACGCTAGAAATTCAATTAAAAAGCTGGACGCGTTCCTCGCGTCACTTCATGAATGCATATACGTTCCAGTGTCCGGCTGTTGGTGGCAGGTTGGGAATTGCAGACGCGTCTGCCCGCCGTCGCCAGCATTCCAATTGTCTTTTTGCCTCTCGAAATGCCTCAAACATCATGACCCCAACACAACGCCAACGCCAGTCTAGATACCGATGATCCCTCGAGCAACTTGACCCAGACCAGCCGTGCCAGCCATCGGTTTGCCTCCTCCTCTGAGCAAAGATGCTGTTAACCACGCCTTGACATCCTTGGCATCTGCCTACTGTTCTCCTTTGTCCTCCCACTCCTCCAGACCATAAAGCTAATGAACTTTGATCTCTTGGTTGCTGCTCTAGACCTTCGATCTCGGTCTCTTCCTCCCGGGACGAGCCTTTTACCTTAGTCACTCCTTTGTCTTTTCAGTGCCTCATTTCAGGGACCCTCCTTTGAACTCGTTCCTTATGGTCGGTATAAAGTCGTCCGACTAGTACAACGTTTCGTCTATCGCCTTGGTTGCATGAGACGTTGCCAGTTTTTGTTCTCTCTCTCTCTCTCTCACCCGGGACTCACCCGACCTTCGTTTTGTGTGGTTTGCCTCAGGGGGTTCTGGTGAGGTGTCAAAAACATATCAAAAGCACCCTGTGGCTTGACGTTGTCGCCTCCTTGTCTGATCATTTACTCCTTCAATCTTTCTCTGACACAACTTCCAACGACTCGCATCTTTTCCCAAAACTCGATCACCAGAGCATTTCGTTTTCGTCTCTGCCGCTCCTTCGTCAACACAACTGCAAGTGTCTCACTCCATTCTTTGTCAACTGTTTCCGTCCGAACCGCAACCGTTCCAGCTATCCCGCCTAGAGCACAGCCTAGCCTTCCCAACTGCTCTCACTCACAGCAATACAACAGCATTCTTCAACCCCTGCTTCTTCTCATCATTATTTCCTTATCTTTTCTTTTCTTTTCTTCTTCGTCTCTCTCGTGGGGATCCTTCTATCTCTCAGCAGGTCACCATCACTCAGACTCGTACATGATGGCTTGCGCATGTGTCGAGAAGCTGCAGTCCCTCTGCCTGCGTCTGAAGGTGGCCTGTCGCCACCGCTGCAGAGTCGGTAAATCGCAGAGGCGATCTATTAAGATTGTGAGTGATTAATTATCATATTATTTTTCTTTTCTTTCCACTGTATACTGTGAGCCGACAGAGCTCCCATTCAAGCTGAGGTAGACGCAAGGCAAGCTAACACACCCAACCTGTTTTGCCAGTCCGATCCTTTCGACTTCAAGCACATCTCAGACGTCCCTGAGGGCCTGAATCAGGATGAGTATGCACACTCCCTCCACCCTCCTTCGTATCCTTCAAGCTTGTCTTCACCTGCATCTCAGCTTCTTCTCAAGAGGCCCACACAACCCCCACTACCCAGTTTCTCCCCTTCTTCCCCTCCCTGTTCAACGCCGTTTGTAAACAAACGCTGAACAATTTCTCTCTCTCTCCTCTCTCAAAACGACTACAGACCACAGTCCGTCCGAGACACAAACTTACTCGTAACCCGCAGAATCAATGTCCTCCGCGAGAAGGCTGCCGCCAGCCGCATGGTAGCCATCGAGGATCAGCCCTCCTCGAGGCCCTGCTCACGCAACGGCGACTACCACCATCACCTCCACCACCACCACACGGCCTTTGGCGTCTTCGGCACCCGCCCCCAGCCCCAGGTCAAATCCCGCGCCGGCTACCGCGGCCTTGCCTCGTCGTCTGCGGCGAACGCGGGCCGCGGCCTCTCCTATGCGGCGTTGACTGAGTCCCGCCCTTCAATCACGCGGTCCTTTGCCGCCATGGACGACACCGCCACGGCTGGGTCCTTGTCGCCTACCAGCTCCATCACCACGACCACAACGCTGAACTCGGCGGGCGGACGGCAGGAGATGAGGGGCCTTTCTATCTAAAGGAGGGTTTCCCTTTTCTTCACACTCGAACTCAAACCCACTTCGATCCTGTCCAACAACGGTCCTTGCCTCCCCTACATCCATCCATCCCTCTTCTGTTTCTTTTGCCTGCTGGCTTTTTTTGCCCTCCTCAAGATGTGGACGTCATTACTTTCAAATTTTTTTTTTTTTTCCTTTGTTGTGAGACTTCTTGCATTTCCATCACCAGCCGTAGAAGCGCTGTTGTATGATTAGCTGCCAGGAGAACAGCATAATGAGAGCGCTGGATCGATCGACAACATGATCATTTTCGAGCCTGACAAACAACCGACGACGACGAACGCCTCAAGAAAGAGTTGGATGGGCGAGAGAAAAAGAAACCTACCCTCCAAAACAATATCTTTGCAAGGTGTATCATCATCATTATCGTCGCTTGTCACTGGAGTCTATACGTATCATTACCCCCCACAGGCACACAAGACTGTCTACAGTGTGTTTCTTTTTTCGTTCTTTTCTCCCTTTTCGTTCCCATTCTTATCCTTCTTCTTTTTTTTTTTTTTATCATTCTTACCATGGGCGCTTTTCTTGAGGGGCAAAAGGGACCAGCCAACCACTTCAGGCAATGTATCTCCTCGCCCTGATACTGGCTATCAGGAATGAGAGACAGATTGGAAGAGAAGCAGGGAAAGTATACACACAGCGAAGGGGGGCAAGACTGGCTGGCTGGCTGGCTGGCTGGGTTCGCAGCTTTTTACATTTCCTTCGGGGTATGATTGTATTATTAGCATATTACCAAATTCCATCAGGTGTGGCTAGGAAAAAGCAAGACACTGGGCTGAGAAGCGAGTTATCGTCCTTGTGTGAGATGAGAGATGAGCTTGAACAAAACAAAACAAATATTAATAATGAAATCCTCCTTCAACGCGACGAGCTTTCTTTCTGTCCTGCCCCTGCCCGCTATTTTTTTTCTTCTTGTTTTTTTGTGTGGACTGCTGCTCGGTCTGGTTGGGTCTGTACACAACACCCCACCCCCACCCATGAAGTAAGTAGGCATGTATGTGTATATTGATATATAAAGTGACTTTTTGATAACCGTGCAGACTTATGAATACCACCAGAAATCAATCAATCTGAAACCCATCAATGTCCCGCATATCAGGCAAGCCAACCCTCAAACTCGCCCAACTTCTCCGTCCTCACGCCCTCCAACTCACCCCTCACACTCAGCAGCTTGACCTTGGCCTCCTTCTTCCTCGACCAGTCCTCCAGAAACGCCTCGACCCTCTTCGCCGTCTCCTCATCATCCTTGACCAGCACCGCAACGGCATCAAACCCGCCCGCCCCGGGGACCACACCGCCAAACACCCCCTCGACCGCGCCCAGCGCATCAATCAGCTCCGTCTGGCTGTCCGGCTCGATAGGCACACCGCTGTCGGCCCCCATCTTCTTGACCAGCTCCCGGCTCTTCGCCAGCGCCTCCGGCAGCTCGTCTACCAGCCCGTCGGCCAGCACCCGGGCCAGCGCCTCGTTCCTGCTCTGCAGCTCCGCCCACAGCGCCTTGGACCCCTCCGGGTCTTTCTCGCGCCACGCATTGACCGCCTTGACCATGCCAACCGTCTGGCTGCCGCACTCGACGTCGACCATCCTCATAGCCACGCCGGGCGGGAGGGTGACGGCGTCCTTCCTGACCTCCGTGTCCCAGGGCGGGCCTGCCACGACCTCCTCCAGCCTGGTGCTGAAGCACGGCTCGCCGGGGGCAGGCACGCCGTCCAGCACGGCAGGGGAGAAGCGGCGGTACAGGCAGCTCCCGTAGACGGCGGCGGCGACGTCGAAACCGCTGCCGATCTTGCCCTGGGCGCGGCAGTGGGCGGTCTGGGCGAGGTTGTGCAGGACGGCACGGCCACTGTCCGTGGACAAGTCGAGGCGGGTGGGGGGCAGGTAGTGCGAGAGCAGGGCGGCGGTCAGGGCGGTCACCAGGGCGGCGGAGGAGCCGAGACCAGTCTTCTTGGCGAGATGGAGGGGTGTCTGGAGGTGGATGAAGCGGGAGCCGGGAGGGGATGCGTACTGTTGCTGCTGCTGTCCTCCTTGGGGGGCAGAGTAGTAAGATGAGTCAGCGAGGATGGTGAGGCGGGCGGGCTGCATGCTGTGCGAGGCGCGCTGGTGGGCGGCGCGAGAGATGTATGTCAGGGCATAGGAGAGGGTCGTCTCGATGAAGGGGTTGGCGTTGATTGTTGCAGAGCCACTGGAAGACATGTGTCAGATTAGTGAGCCTCCTCGCAGTGTGAGGTTGAGTGAGTGAGTGTACAGTCACCACCACCACCACCACTCCTCGACGACTTGAGACGGTGGTGATGGAACGGGGTTGTTGGGGCTATGCTGAGACTCCCACATGAAAGTGACCATGTATGAGGCTACACTGCGTCCTGAACCACAACAGGCTGAAAAAGATCCTTCTGTCACTTACACCTGCAGCTGCGTGACCGTAATGCCGCCGTCTTCAGGGGCAAGGTGATAGCCATAGCGCCACGTCCCACCCACGAACTGAGGACTCTCGACAACAATCTCGCTCAGCTGGACGCCCTTGATGGTGGGGATGCCCTGGGCCACGACATTGATGCGGGCGTCGAGGCCAAAGACGAGCCCCGTGTAGCTGCGGTCCGTGACGAGATACCCGCCGGCGAGGAGGACCTTGCCTGGGGCGGAGACGGCGGTCGTTGGAGTCTCGGAGGGAGGCATTGTAGGGGCCCTTCCTGGTTTAGCAAGTGGTTTGTTTGTGAACGCGTTGAGATGGTATACAGAGCACCAGCCAGCAGGGTCAAGGTGTCTGTGATGCGAAAAGGGACCGGTGGATCATCTGGGCGAGAAGTGGAATCTCGAAAAAGGAGGCAAGAGACAACCCTCTCCACCAAGGAAAGACTCGGACCAATCAAGAAACCCTGTGAGATGGCAGGAGGAAGAAGAGGAGGAAGAAGAAGAATAAAGTCACGATGGCTTCAATGACGATAGTTTTGACGATCTTCAGAGCTTTCTCTAAGCAAGGACGATCTGGAGATGGACAATGGGGAAGGAGGGGTGGTGATCTTCAGGTACAAGGCGTTGGGTGAGGCTGTTGGAGGGGTGCCCAAGGCTCGCTCGATGCGGGGCACGGCCAAGCTCCGTTCTGGACTGTGATTGGCGGGGGAGCTACTGAAGCTACCCCCCTCCCCCCTACCTTCCCCTTCCCGGTCTCTCAAGGTTGTCCCTCCATGGCCTCAAAAAGTCACCTCTAAAACCACAAAACTTGACCCACTTTGACCAAGGAAGAAGGATATGAGAATTGTATCAGACAACAAGTTGGGACTTGACTGCAGTTTTGGATTGTACAACCTGGCAGGGATGCAGTGCACCAATCATCATGAAATGAAGTACTGTACGTACATTTTCTTTTCCCCCTCAAGGTGATGGTCATTAGAGATTGCTCTACCATCCATTGAAACATACAACAACAAAAGAAAAAAAAAATTTGAATTGGGAATCGTCCTCCAGTACATATCTCGCTCTCTCTCTTTGCAGCATTTTTGGGAAAAGAAAAGAAAAACTTGAAAAGTCATGGGTGTCACAGCTCATAGTTTTTTGCCAAAAGATACAGCCGAGACGCCACAGTCTATTCACGCCCTGTCACGCATGATCTGATAAGATCAGAAGAAGGATACTATGAGACTCACTCGGGACCGAACCAAGCTCGCCTCGGGCCCATATCAACAGATCTCAGAGGGGGATCGGATCTCACGCCGAGATCTAAGCTCGAATTCCCGCAATACAACAAAGACCTCACCTCTCCGGACATGGTGCTCGGCCTCGGGCTCGGGGACGGTCTGTCCAAAGGCACTCGGGTCAGCCGGGCAGACTTTAAGGCCGCGTCTGTCCGCCTACTATCCATCTCTTCTCTCGGAACCTCAAACTCCAAAGCGAGAAATTGTCGTTGCATGGTCCATGTGACACTGGCGGATTTTCGGGTGAGATCAGTGATCTACCCTTCCTGCATAGAATGCGTGCGTGGATTCTGGTCCCGATGATCTGCAGTCCCGTTGACCTCACCATCTCCCATACCACCAGGGTATGCTCCGTGCTTGCTGCTTAAGCTATGGCCCAGGGGTGGAAACTTGATCATATCGACGACAAGAAAGCCTTCTTGGAGGTCCTCTTCTGTGCTCACACGACAAGCCGTCTCGAAAATGCCGAGTCCCCCACACCAACCACCTGCTCGTCCCCAGGCGCATTCCAGTGACAGGCAGGCTCGTTGTTGCCCTTCGCATCCCCCCCCCCCCCTTCTCTCCCTTGGCTTCCGGCTTCTCCCATGCCCTATAGCCAGAGGGCCAATCGGAGCACATCCATCTCTTGCCGACGCCTCTTCTAGCCTGCGCCAGAGCCCTGGGAATGAGAAACCCCCCCACACACCTACACACCTACACACAGCTAGACAGGAAAGACCCATGCCCCCGAGATGAGATTTTATGCCGGCTTCTTTTCTTCGCTAGGAGCCAAAGCCCGGGGAAGACGCGCTAAGGATTCCTGAGCAGCCCCATCCGAGGCTTCCGCTGACACTGGCAAACAAGACTTGGTAATTGGATTTGCATGTCTGCCCCCCAGATTTCGTGCAGGCAAGGTTCTGCCTCTGGCAGGGGTAGGATTGTAAGTCGTCATCTCACTCTCTCCTCTGGAAACCTCGTGTGGCAGCCTGCTTTTTTGATCTTTTGAGGCCACCGTTTCCTAAGTCAGACTCGCCTAAGCATCGCGCAAAGGAGGCGCAGGCTGCGTCACAGATAATATACCGGTATGACGGTTTGCGCTTGTGCTTTGGTGGGCCATGGCTGGACGAGGATTGTCCTCGAGCAAAAAAAAAAAAAAAAAAAAAAAAAAAAAAAAAAAAAAAAAAAAAAAAAAAAAAGAAGAAAAAA